>JAOTRH010203846.1:0-11134 GCA_034768845.1 Heliamphora exappendiculata | reverse complement strand
TAATTTCAGATTCTGTAAATTGTTGAAAATTTAATAAAGATGTATTTTCTGGATCCCCGAGCATGTATTTTATGTCGACGTTGGAAATTCTCCCAACATCCTTTACCTATTTTGTGGGAAAAAATTACATTTCATATACTACCATACTACTATCGTCTTATCACCACCAACACCACCATTTCTATCACCCCTACCACCACCTCCATCATTAGCCCCACAACAACTCCCAGACTCTGGAATCTTGACTTGCAGACTCTTGATGCATGATCCTTAATCCTCGTCCCTCGTCCCTTGACCCCGATCTCCTAATTCCTAATCCTTGACCTCGAACACCAAATCTCGAATCCTGAACGTCAGACCATCGAACCCCCATACCCCTTGACTCTCGAAACTCAACCCTGAACCACTGGACCCCGATCTTAGCCCTAATCTCCTAGACCCTCGATCTTCTACCCTCGAACCCTAATTTCTAGACCCTCGACTCCCAACCCCTAATGCCGGGACCCTGACCTTGTACCCTTGGATGCTAAACTCAAAATCCCTAGACCTCAAGACCCTGAACCCACCACCTCAAACCCTTTGACCCCTTACCCCCAACACCCCGACACTGAACCCCCTATCTTCTAACCCCCGGATGAAAAATCTCTAACCTCCGAACCCCAAACCTTAGACCACAAACCCTAACTGGTGACCTCCAACCCCAACCTCTAAACTCCTTAACCCCGAACCTAAATTCCAGTCACAAATCCTTTCGCCACTACCACTACCACTATCGTCACTGCTATTACCACTTCATATTTATATGAATATGACTAAAAATATTTTTTTATTACTTTTTAATAAAATTTTTATTTTTCTTAAGTATCATTCTAAATGCTATACATTAAAATTGAAATGATAATTTTATTCTTAATTTAATTTCTACGTTTGTACCAAATATTAAAATAAAAATCATCATTCTAAACTCAATTCCTTTCGTATTAAAAATTATTCCAATAAACTAAACGGTTTCTAAGGGCTTGATTGGTAACTCAAGTTTTGTAGATTTTATTTAAAAACTTAAGAAAATAAAAAATAAAAACAACTCGTTTTGCAATAAAGTTAAAGTGTGACAAAAAGTCAAGTCAAAATACTAATTATTAAAATACTTTGTTTAAACTCTCATTCCATTTTAAAAAATAATAATGCTCATATTTGATAACTTATTTACTATTAATATCAATAATATATAATCGTTATAATCAATTATGTAGAAGGCTAATACAGTCTAATTTAATAAAAAATAAAAAGTTGTCTTTTTAGTCCATTAATCAATTTTAAAAAAATTAATTTAAAAGCTAATTTGCCAAAGCTACTAAATATATATGTTAAACAGACTCGTCATCATCAAAATAATACAAATTAATTTACTAAATAATAGACTTTGAACTTAATTTAGCATTTTGGAAACATACACATGAAAAATAAACTTTTAAGATACTTATCAATCACACCCTAAAAATAGTTTGCAATCAATTGACATTGTATAATAGAAATTAAAATAATTCAAATTTTTAAAAATTTAATTTCGTTTTCTTATATTCAATAGAGAAGATTTACAGATTGTAAAGTTTAAAAAGTTGAGCTCAAATTCAGCTAGATACATTTGTGTCTTATAAAATTTAAGAAATTTTTGACGTGACATGTTAATTTAAATTGAATTTTACACAAAATTAGAAAGTTAAAATTGACTATTGTTTCACATAAAATAAAAATTGACATGAAAATTACATGTTTAATAAATATATCGGGTTAATGTTAAACTCGCTATGGATATTAAAATTTTGACATAATTAATCACGATTTGATTAATTATGATTAATAATTTTTTATAATTTAATTAAAAATTAATTCAAAATGATCAAAGTTTGCAATGGTGTGGGTCTCATAACATCACATGTCAAATCCTTTTGATAAATAAAAAATGGGGAAAATAAATTAGAATTCAAATCTAAATTATTCTCCCTAATATAAGGAGTCATCTTCCTCAAGTTAAAAATTAAATCAATTGAAATATAAATTTGAAGGAACTATCGAAATTGGCACCCCTCGACGTATAAATAAAGCCTCTTGCTAATAAAAAAAGAAACTTTGATCAAAAAATTTCTCATACATTCTTCAAGATACTCTACTTGAAGCTCTCTGCTCAAAATTTTTTTTAAAGTTCTCGTGGTGGATCAATAAATACAACAGTAATGTACTAATTTATCTACGAATTCTTATATCAAGCACACTCTAAAAGTTAAATCTCACAGAGTCAGTAATTTTAATATTTTTTATTTGAGATCAAGCTTTTAAGACCTTAATCAAGCCACCTTTCAACATTCTCAGTTTGAAAATTTGAAAAAAAGTTATAAGCCAAGTCGATTTAACAATAAAGTAATAAACTATAACAGTTGTTGAATTGTAAAGGGGATTGTAACGCCACCATGCAATACCATCATTTAATTTCCATTTGTAGGCAACAACATCCATTTTCAGGCGCTTGCATTGCAGTTGACTTTTTGTGAAGTTATTTTTTTTCATTAACTGTTTAGATTTTAAAATTTTTTAAGCAAATTATTTGAATGTTTTTTGCAATTTGTTTATAGTTTTTTATTATTATAATTTATGTAATTTTATAATTAAAATATATATGAAATTGAGAGTGCGAATTAAATAGGTTATTTAATTGATTAAAAGTTATTAAGTATTATAGATTATTAAACAGGATGAAGAGTGTTGTAAATAGTTGTAAATAGGTTTAAATTATAACATATTTAACAAATTTCTTCTATTTGTATTTGGCGCATCATAAAGAGGTTGGCCCTATTTATAATATAACCATGTTAATGTTAAAATAACTAAAATATTTAGTTAAATAAATCCGTTCAGTAATAATATAATATAACACGGTGTTCATCTTATATAAAAATACTTGTAATAGATACTTAGAGCCCGTTTAACTTGTGTGTAATCTAAAACAAAACAACAATTATAATATTCAAGAAAGAAGATGATATTCACAATCTTCTTTATGCTTCTTAAATTATTTTTGTTCAGCTTTTATGTCCTTATCTATACTCTATAATATAAAAATGAGTGAGCACTATCACAATTCATTCAATGGATGATTTTTTTAATTTTATTTTTATCATTGGTTTTTTATTTTATATTAGAACGAGTTCTAGTCATTTGATGGGTTATTTTTTTTTATTTAATTTTTGCCCTTCTTTTATTTTTTTAAATATTGGAATGCGTTTTATTTAAACATTTTATTTTAATTATTAAATCCAAACTCAAATTAAAAAAAAATATTTTTTACTATTTATTTTGTTAATTACTTAATACCATTCACTTACATTTTAGTATTTTTGCCTTTTTATTTTTAAATTGGATTGATTTAGACTTTCAAACAGTGCTAATAAAAATCATTCTTTAGTGAAAATCTTCAACACAACACAACACAATAAAAATTGATAGCTATAAATGTTTTGCAAATACATTTTTATTTTTATGTTATAAAATACTTTTACTATTATAATGTGTAAATAATGAAAATTACTTTGCTAAATTATAAATAAATGATAGTGATAATATTAATACAATTATAATATTTATATTTATAAATATTTTTTTAAAATAATTTATAATATTTTGAATTCTTATACATAAATTTACATAATAAACCAAGCAAATAAACCCCAATAAACGTGCACGGGTTGTGATACTATCAAATTGCATAAGATTGTGGGAAGTAATTATAAGAATTGGAGGGTGGAAGGGGCAGACTGGTCTTAGCAGCAAAATGTGGGTTGTGTGGACCACGGAAAGGCCAATTTAGTCATTTTCACATGGTCGAAGTTTCTCATCTGTGTTTGATCTAATTTTTTTTTTTAATTTTTTTTAATTTTTTAATTTTTTTTTGTAAAAAAAATTAATGTAAAAGAACAAAAAAAAAACCAAATAATTAGAGTAGAAGATCAATCAAATAAACTTTTAAATAAATTTGTTTTAAAAAAAAAACTTTTTAAATAATTTTTTTTTAAAGCTAGGCAAACTTTAGGGGATAAGTAGCATAGGGTGAAGCCACCTTAGGTCACGCTTACAGCTGGAGGCCATCAAAACTGAAACTACAAAAGTACCCATCGTGAATTCTTAAATACAATTGGAGATGCTTGCAAGGGAGGGACGGAGTGGTTAGCTGGCTTTAATTTGGTCGCGTGCAAGTGTGTGCGCGTGTGTTACCACATCCACAGCACACCTCACGGAATTGCCTTTACCTCTGGTGCCAAAATCGTGTCAGACTCCTCTGCAAATGCCATTGATCAACTCTTTAAAAAAAAATATTTTAACGTGTTTGGATTAATTTATAAGTATTTTGAGTATTTTTTTGGGTACTAACTCTATTATTCATTAAACGCACGATTTACATCTAAAATCGAGTCAAAGTTATTAAACTTGTGGAGTCTGATTATTTTGTAGAGAGATTCGATCAATAATTCGACCTATTTTAGTGCTGTCAAAGTTTAAAACGTTAGTCCATAAAACAAAGGTTAGAGCTGTCATGGACAAGGAATTTTTTTGACCTGTTTTGGCTTCAGATCTGTTTGTTTGTGAGTCTTTATATTCGTTATTTCTATTAAAATTCTTAACCTTGTATTGTATCACTTCTTTTTATAATGAAAATTGTCGTAATTTTGTAGATAAAATTCTAATTTTAGGTGAATTACGTAAATCGTGTTTTCTATACATAATTATATTATTTTTTATCGCTGTTATTTTTATTTTTTCACCAGAAGAAAAGCTTGGTATAAACCTATAAAAGTTGATAGCATCGAAAAAATTTTGAATCTAGAAACCTTAGAAAAAGCTAGCACTTGCTCAAGTGCCTGAATCAAATAATTGTGAAGTATCCTTTGCAAAAATCGAAGTATGAGTCATAAATTGAATTAGTCCCTTCTACATATTTATTTTACTCATTAATCTAAGAGTTTGACAATGTAAAACTACTATGGTACTGAATTATTTTTGCTAACAAATGGTTTGTTTTACCGTATAAACTAGTCAATCAATGTTATATATATATATATATATATATATTAGAAAAGTAGGATATCGTTGCGTTTGGATTTGAATTTACAGAAAAGAAAGGGAACAGAGAAGAAGTAAGACTCATGTATTGAATTTGTTATGGTGGGTTAGGAAAATGAGATGAAAATAAAATAGGGTATTTGTGAAAAGAATTCACTTACTTGTAGTTGAACATTCCTTCAAAAGAATTGTTACTTGGAAAATTGATATTACACAATCTTGCATGTACCAAAAGAGTGGAAAAACAAATAAGAAAGCATGTGAATTAGATGCGTCAGTGCATGTACAGTGCATGTATAGAGATGGCAGAGGCGTGTTTAACTGACTTGGATAACTTTCCCCCACAAAAATGGTGAATTGGAGATGCTTTAGTGACTGTCACACACACAGAAGGAGAGAGAGAGAGAGAGAGTGAGAGAAAAATTTGAGGATAAATTATTAAAGACTTCTGATTTTAAGTTGGTTTAAAATTGATTTTTTTGATTTTTTAGCTTAAAATTCAAAAAATAAAAAAGTCTCGTATTTCATCTCCTAGCTTTTAACCTATTTACTTTTAGATTTTTTAATTTTTTTAATAATAATTTTTAATTTTACCCCTTTAGCTTTTTTGGCTTTTGACTTTTTTTTTTACATATAAGGACAGATTTAAAATTTTAAATCTGGCTTATTTAACTTTTTTGGTGGTTTAAAAGTCACTAATTTTCTAACCAAACGAACTTTTTGACTTTTTTGTTTGAAACAGCTTAAAGTCAAAAAACTAATTTAAATCCATGTTACTAAACGAACATTTAGTATTACGTGTTATTTTTTTACGTACATAGTATCCCGCACAATCTCGTAGTAATAAGTTTTATGATAGAAACACGATAATTCAATTTTGTTAGATAGTTAAAAAATAAAAAATAACTCAAATAATCCGAATTGAAATAATTTAATATTTGAGAATACTGTGTGAGATTATCTATATGGTAATTAGAGAGTACTTAATAATATTATTTATAAGTGTTTTTTTGTTACATATTTAAATAACGACATTAGGTAACAATAAACATAATAATATTCCAAAACTAAAAAATAATTACTTGCAGAGAGGGGTCCTTGAAATTGACAATGCGCAGAAGACTTTTCAGGGAGATGGGGGCCATTAGTTTGGGGCATCTCTTTCTTTCCCTATTATTTATGTCATCTATTCTTAGTGGATTGGATGGATTGGAGGAAAAAGAACAGTTTTGGGAGTATATTATGGTGTAAGAGGGGCAGTTTTGTCATAGTGCTATTGCTTGTGGCGTTTGGCTTTCGATTTGGGGGAAGGGAAAAAGGGGAGGTGGGTGGGGGAAATAAAGTTTTTGGGTCCTACTTGACACCAATGCCACGGATTCAAGGGTAACTGACAAATAAGCCCCCTTCAACCGATGTCCCATTTCAAGATCTCCTCAATCTTCTTGTCTCACCATTTTGGATCAGAGGTACAACAACAAGAATATCCTCGCTGAAAAGACAGCTCTACCCTTAAAGTTCCACATACCAATTCAAGCTTAAGCAGTCTCCACTATTCAGAAAGATTAAGTTTATACCGCTCGTTTAGTTCCATGATTATTTTTTATGAGATAATTAATATTTTAAATTACTAGTATAGTATTTCAATAGCAAAGAGTGTTTGATTGATAGTAAAATAATTTAAGAATAAATAATACATTATATAATTTGACAAAATTAAAGTAACATTATTGTCAAATTATAAAAAAGTCGAATAGTTATAACTCCATGACTATTAAATTAACTTGTGCGGTGGGATAGTAATAATTTTAAAATAGAAGCTTATGATAGTTATGAGAGATTATTTGATAGTCTAATTCTCCTCTAAATTTGACCAGCCAAATATGGGACATGGCTATGTTCGAAGTGTTGGACTCGATTTGCATGATTTTGATGTATCAAAACTAAATACTTCTAGCATATCAAATCTAATTAAATATCTCAATTTTAGTTCTGTATTTATTTGTTTACTCTATAGGATAACTACTTATCGTATATAACTTAATCTAGTCCTTTGTTTGTTTTTATAAGAATTACATATAACAAATTATTTAATAATAAAAATATCCGTATGAATAATTTGGTATTTTTCAATCCCATTCATTTGATCTTTAGGCCCCATCAACAAAAATATGTTTTTATTAAAAGATATAAAGGTTTTAGTGAGAAAAAAATAAATCAATATAAAAAATTTAATTTATTGGCTTATTTTGATTAAAATATTTTTAATTTTTAAATTTGTTTCCATAAAATAATTTTTTAAAATAAGAAATCTTGGTAGATGTAAAAGTGTTAGAATTGATGGTATTAGTGGCGGTAGAAGTAATGGTGACAGTTGTGACGATAACTCTCAACCCTCAACTTTTGGTCCACTAATCCCGAGATCCTTGGACCCCCAACAACCGAACCCTAGAACCCTTGGCCGCAACCCCTAGATCCCTAGACCCTTGGACCCCTGATTCCTTACCCCCAACACTCGTGTCCTCAACTCTTGACCCCCAATCGCTAATCTCCTACTCTCGACCCCTCGACCCCCCGACCCCTTACCCGTAAACCCCCGACTCCCAACCTCAAACTTCGAGCACTTGGCCCCTCGACCCCCAGACCCTCGAACTCTAAATCGTGAACCCCCATCCCCGGACCCTAGGACCTTGATCCCAGGCCCCAAGCCCCAGACCCCGGATTCCTGACTCCGGAATCTCGAACCCTAAACCACGACTCCTAACCTCAGAACCTAGGCACTTGATCACTCGATTATAGTCCTTTGAACCCTAACCCCTAACCCTTGGACTCCGAGCCTAGATTCTAAAATCTAACACCAACCCATGTCCCTTAATCCCCGATTCCCACCCCTCACCTTGACCCTTGGCCCTCAGGCTAGATTTCAAAACCTAACAACCCATGACACTTGGTCCCTGACTTTCGACTCTCACTCCAGACCCCCCAAACCTTGGACCCTAAATCGCTAGAAGCTTGGACCTTCGAACCCTACCCCTAAAACCTTATAACCTTAGACTCCCGAACCCTAAAGCCTAACCTGACCTTGGACCATGAACCTTGGACCATTGATCCTCGAAGCCGAAACCTTAACCCTTAATTGTCGAACCCCTAACATCCCAAAACACTAAATTATTTTACTAAAAAACATTTTATGGTGAAACAAATTGAGCTGTAATCCTATATCCTTTACAAACCCTTTACAAACCCAGACTCAATATCCCACCTTGATCCCCATGAGATTTATTATCCTTCAAATCATTGGACTTATTACCCACGCATCACCAATTTCACACATTACTTATTTATAGTTTCCATTTTCTTTTATACTCTATTATTTTTATTGTCCAATTTAAATATTACTTAAATCTAACAATAGAATCTTAGTGCTTTATTCTAACATTTAAGTCATCCGGATGCAACCCAACAATAATATGCAAAAATAAATCTACATAATAAAATAGCTCATACTTTTAAAAATATGTCTTCTCTAATTTTTTAACAAACATTAAAAGTGGCAGTTGATATTAATTTATTCTTAGATTCTACGGTAAAAAATTCACCTCTTTGGAAATATATTCTTTCCTCTCGTACGCATTTTGAAAAGAGCATCCAAAACTAATTCAAGTTATATCTATGGTAAAAAAAAAAAAAAAGAAAAAAAAGAAAAAGAAAACACAAATTTTGAAAAATGTTATAATGGTGAGAATTTAGTCTTCATAAAAAATTTTGAGATGAGATTGACAATCTCATTTTAAATTTTTCCACTTATTTTGATAAATTTATTCCAAATTACACACTCTGGGATAAAACATTTCTATTTTAAATTCCTTTTCTACGACAAATTCTTTCATCAAGACACTTCTTTCTCTCATTTTTTGTAATGACGATTTAAGTGGACCATTGTCCTAATAACGTTAATAAATGGTATAATAGTACGATGCAAAATACTTAAACTCAAGTTATTAGTAAACTCATAAATTTCTTTATACAGTAGATTAAGTTTCTATCTCCTACCGATTTAAGACAAAGTATTAGATTCTTTCTCTGCAAAATTGATGTGCTACCACCGATGTTGCATCACTTCTAGATTATATTCAATAGTGTTTTTAAATAACGATAATTCTTTAGTGTCTTGTAAGATAACGATTGAAGTAATAACTTGTGTTTTTGTTGAAATAAAATGAAAGAACCTTGTTAGTTTGTGTATTTTACTTAATGCAGAAGAGACCTAAACGGGAGCTTTGTGAGTAGAGAGAAACAAATTAATGTATACAATGACCTTTGGACCAAAAACTTAATAGTTATTTTCCCATGCTCATACATGTCAGCAGGCAACATAAAACGTCAATGGATAGGGTCTAGGGGAGGGTGAGGGCTGTTTCAGTTCGCTCACGAAGTTATTTTGCAATAGGTAATTAACGTGGTATTTGGCAATAGGTAATAAACATCACGTTAGTATGTTAATATAATATATTTAACTAATACTTGCACGCCATTGTTATGATTTTAAAAAATAATCCTACAATATTAAAGGAACAACGGTTATCTATATTAATAACAACACGTGACACACATATGTTATTAGTTGGACATGCATTATCATTATGACATAGTGTTATCAATTTATTGAATAATTTCTTACACTGAAATCCACTAATATGATCCGAAGATATTATTATATTGCATGCATGCTTTGTGGGTTGATTAAAAAAGTCCAATTTGAGTACTCTTAAATTTTCATATCATATTGAAGAAAGACTGCTCTTCTGTCGGAGTCCATATTAAAATATTATTTACTCTGCACCATACCGCGTGGAATTTATCTCTTATAAGGTGAGTCAAGAGATCACTCAAGTCAAGTCATGTGAATTTTATATTTGTATAGATAATTCCAGCGTATGAAATCACGTGGTGGAGCTAGTATTCCTACAAACAGAGTCAGGACTATGTTGGAGTCCGCAATAAAATATTGTTCGTTCTGCTCCACATCACGTGGCACGTTCGATTTTATTATTCCATTTTAGAAAATCTTTTGGTGGGTTAAAAATAAAAGTCAACTTATAATATGAGTCAAGAGAATTTAATCAGGCGATGTGAAATTTATATCCTAACTTTACAGATATTATATCTAATTATGTATCCTAAAATTTTGCAATTATAATCTTTTCAATTGAGTGTCCTACAATATAATCCGTTTAGATCACATCAATAGGTATCGAATGAGCTCATATAACCCAAACAACAGCTTAGTGATATGTTTTTAAGAGCAACACCCACCCCAAATCATTATTCAAAAAAAATTGCTTTCAAGTCGTGAGTGGTTGGAGCCCATGCTGGCATTTCATAGGTGCAGTTCCATATGTTCAAAGGCATGTTTCTTTGATGGTTAAGGGGGTGAGATTTTATATATATATATATATATATATATATATATATACAATCACATACAGTTTCCTATTTGTTTTGTCAATTTGATAGAGGTATTATAGTATACAATCCTCTTAACCCTTCTAATTACCATAAATTTTCTATTTTGAGACAATTACTATCTCACTACTCAACGGGTAATATTTGTTTTGAGATAAATAAACTTATAATTGAATTAACAATCTTGTATTTCATAATTAATTGTAATTAATAGTGCTGGATATACTATTTAGAGTGGATTCTTAATCCCATAAATATGAAATAATTCTATCATAAAGAGATGAATGTGATTGACAATTCAATTCATGCTCAAATGTCAACAAAAGTTTTATTATTATTATTTTAGAATAATATTATATATTCTTTAATTAGAAAACAAGTTTTTTATTATTAGTTTTAGAAAAATAATTTATTTTTTATTTATAAAAAACAGTTTATTATTTTTAAAAAAAACGCTGTTCGTTGTTTTTTTTAAAGAAATCTGTTTATTATTATTTTTTTAAAATTTTTTTTTATTTCTTATTTTAAAGTATGTTTTTCAATTATTTAAAAACTGTTT
>JAOTRH010203835.1:0-11134 GCA_034768845.1 Heliamphora exappendiculata | reverse complement strand
ATATATATATATATATATATATATATATATATAAGTGTGTGTGTGTGTGTAAAATACTTGAAAGCGGCCAAAAAAAGCTTATGTAAAAGAAACCCTCGCTCTATCTTGCAAAATGTCACATTTGTCACATTTTTATGATCGAAACCTTTTTCTTGTAGATGTCAGTATGTATATCATTCATTCACAAAATTGAGTTCGTTGGATAGCAGTATACTAAAGTTTTACGAGATGTTGGGAGACATGTGATTTGGTAGATAAGTAAAGGATTCTAACACACTATGTGGAACCCAGTGTTAGAATCTGTGAATTTCATTGGCCATTGAAATTCAGATTTCAATAGCTGGATTAGTTACAATTGAATTGGCCATTCAATTGCAATTGAAGCCTGGAAACCAACAGCCATGAGTGGCTATTAATTTCCAGAAAAAAATCCTCCATAATGAAAGGGCTTGTTACACTCTTCACTCAGAGAAGAGGAAGAGACAGAGTCTCAGAGGAGGAAGAGGAAGAGACAGAGAAGAGGAAGAGACAGAGCCAGGAGCTCAGAAGGTCAGCCTGGAATTCAATAGCTAAAAGTAGCAATTGAATTCTCGGTGGCAATTGAATTCTCTGTAACCCCTCTCCTTCTTGAAAGGGCTATATAAGGGTCATCTCCATCTGGAAGAAAGGAAGAGAGAACGAGATTGAGATACACAAATATACCGAGAGACAGAAGGTGAGAAAGATGAGATACAATTCTCAAATTACGGAGCAAGCTGCAAGAGAGAGAAAGACTGACGAAAAACGTTCGTAGCCGATCCTTGGTGGTGTTCCAAAGATCGTGGAGCCGTTTTATCCTGGGAGAGCGACGCCGGTAGAATACCTACAACACTCTCGGTAGGCGGCGAATCATTCATAAGGAAACTACGATTGCAGGACTTGGTTTGCAAATTCCATTTATGTTATTTCTGTTATTTCAATTTCTGTACTTTTAGATTATTGTAATTTGTTAAAAGTAAATAAAGATGTATTTTCTGGATCCCCGAGCATGTATTTTATTTTGGCGTTGGTTATCCTCCCAACACCCAGACCTACCTACTCGAGTAATTCGAGTGACCTAGATTCACTCGACCTGAGTGAGTCGGATATTCACTGGGTATTCACGAGTTAACCTAGTCAAATTTGAGTAGAACATTGATTCTAGATATTCGAATAAGTACTCATGAACTCCGAGATATTTTGACAATATTTTCTTGATCATATGTGTTAGATGTCCGTTCTAATCCTAATAACTCCATCAAAAGATTATATATAGGAAGGATGACTGCGTTCTTACCGGGACAATTTTCATCAAGTCATTGAACCTGTTTATATGTGTTAATTTATACTGCAAGATATTCTAAATTCAATTAGCTTTCTTCTTCACTCAACCATCTATTTTTATCCATTTCGTGTTTTGCTGGTTATTTCATAAATTTCATCTCTTTAGTATTTATTGATTACTTTTTCCTAAAAGTACCCTACACATGTATAATATATACATTAAGAGCTATCAATCATCGAAATTGACCATAAGAAAATAGAAAGGAGCTTACCATCCTTGTGTACGTGATCTACTCTTTAATTCTTGTTATGGCAAAATACTTTGAATTCAAGAATTCATCAGTATACTCTTTTCTGTAATTTTTTTTTGTATATCGCTTAATACTTTAAAAACAAACATGTTAAGGAAATATTTGGCTCAGGAAGAATAAAATGCGAGAATGTAATGATTATTCCCTTTGAATCCCCATAAATATATATTTTTTGCCAAGAATTTGATTGGATTTATGTGGTTTTTAAAAAATAATTAAGGGTATTTCAATCAATTTTATGTAGATATCTTTTCAATTCAAGCATCATTAATTCTAGCCTATTGAACATAGAAATCCAATTAAGAACTTCATTCTTGAATTTGGTTCTTATATTTTTACTAAACATTAGTGTGAATGATTCTTGGGCTCCATTTATTTCGATAGAAAATATTTTTATAGAAATATTTTTATATGTTAAGTTGCGACTTTAAAAATGATAATACTATTAAATGTGATAGTGTTAAGATTTGTGGTAATAACGACGGTGGAAATAATAGCGAGAGTGGTGGCAATGACCCCTTGACTCTCGGGACTCTAGGAACTCAGGAACTTGGAATCACGGACCCACGGGATCCCAAAACCTCAGACCTCAGGATCCCGGCCCCCTGGGACCCTCGAACCCCCAAGACCCTAGACCTTAGACCATTGGACTCACTGGACCCTGAGACCTCAAGACCCCGGACCCCGGGGATCTTGAGATTCTAGACCCTCAAGACCCTGAGACCCCAAATTCCCAGACTCCCGAGACCCTAAGACCCCGGAACTCCAGACCCCAGACCCATGGGACCTTGGAACCCCTAGACCCCCGAAAACCCGAATCACCGAAAATATAGGACCTCAAACCCTCAAACTCACGAGACAACAAGACCCCAGACCACCAAGAACCCCAAACTCTCAAGACCTCAGAACCCTCAAAACCCCAGATCGTAAGACCCTAGACCACTAGGATTTCGAACCATCGGGATCTCAGGAACCCAGACTATCGAGACCCCAAAACCTGAACTCCTAGAACCCCAGACCCTTAAACCCACGAGACCCTGGAACCCCGACACCCCAAATCGCTGGACACACGGAACCTTAGGTCCCCTAGACCCCAGACCACCGGGATCTATGGACGTTGGGCCTTCGGGACCCCGAGACCCCAAGATCTTAGGACCCCAGGACCCCCAGGACACCCAAACCCTTGGAACCCTCGAATCCCAGACTCCCGGACCCTCAACCCTCAATTCTCAAACCCTTGATGATAAAGGTGAAAAATATTTTCTGTCATAAAAAAAACATTTTTCACCAAAATCAACTTATTTTTCATTAAGTTGAAAAATATTTTTTATTAATTTTTAATTTAAGTCATTAATTCATTCCATATTCATTTTAATCTCAATTCCATTCGTAGTCAAAATCATTCTAGTGAATTGAATGCCATACATCTACTGATCTACATGTTCTATATATGCAATGCACCTTCATTGTCCTAAATAAAAGGGGGGAAAATTAATATAAGGACTCATACATTATATACAAAGTGCATGCACACTCACCATAAGCAACCATTTATAATGTGCATGCACATGCATTGATTGTTTTAAAAACAGCATGTTAAAAGGCAATCATGTTCGGTAGTTTTCTTCCTAATCACTTTGTTTGTGCCACTTTTCTTAACAACCAAAGAACAAAGAAAAAATTCCATATAGCAGACAACTTACAGCTAAACACTGTACTATGATGTTGGGCTCGTTTGGAAATCTGATTTAAGTTAGTTTTTTTTTTATTTAACGAAACAAGTAACTACCTGTTTAGAAATTAAAAAGGTATTTTTGTAAATTGACAATACACACACAAAAAATTAAATTTTAATTTTTAAAATTTTATAAAGAAGTTAAGAGTTCATTGAAGTCACAAGATAAGAAAGACCACGGCAGCTGAGAAAAAGTACAAAGACTGTTTAACGAAACCCAAGTTGTGATTAATGGTTGTTGATGCGATATTTGCATTGTGGTTAGTGCAATCGTGCAGTGTTGTAACTAAAATTTTACTCACTGGCAACATTTAATGAATTATAAATTAAGTTACAAATGAATGATATGATTAATGTCCAAACTTTTTACCATTTTTCACACACGATATTTATTTAATTTTTTAAAAAAAAGGAATCAATTGACCGGGACTTGGGCCGGGCAGCCATTTATTTAGTCTATGTTAGCCGATACATGACGGAATTAAAGCGACAATGAGCTAAAATTCAAGTTTCCTCCTTAATTATTATAAATTATAAAAATGCCCCAAAAACCCAGACAGCTAGCTTCTATACCCTTTGATTAAATATTTAAGCTGCAACATGGGATTTTAATTGGTGGTGCTTAAACTAAGAAATTAAAATACTTTCTAGCTATCTAACTATTGCTCCTTTTGGAGAGAAAGAGAGAGGCTCTATAAAAGCAAGAAAGAACTTGTTGAAGAAGACTCCAAGGGATTAGAAACTTTATGTATATGGTTAATTTGATGAGTAATTTCATGGTAGTCACACAATCTTGTAATACTCAAATGTGATCATCAATTAAACATGGTTACTATACTATATTGGCCCTGTCTGGGTTAAATGTTGAGATTTTTGATTATTTTTATCTTTTTGAATATTTTTCATCTTTTGACTTATTTTTTTAATTTTTTTCGAATCGTCTCGATGAGATAATCTAAAAAGTAAAAAAATTTGATCAAAAGATAAAAAAAAATCCACTAAAGACGAAAATATACAACATAAAATTTGAATTATTAACTTATTATATTTTGACAATAAAAAATTTTCTTTTCCAACTCTTCTCAATAAGAGAATTTAAAAAATATAATAGTTTGATTAAATGATGAAAAATATTTATTAATGACAAAATTTAAAAAAAAACTAAATAAGTAAATAAACAATTATCTCAAATAGTACCATTAATGTAATTTGATTACCTCTTACTTGGAAGATTTAAGTGAATCCAGAAACAATTTATAATAAAGTGGGTAAGAAAATAAGATACCAAAGTAAAAGATGAACCAAAGGGGATAGACTAGTGGGAGATTTGGTAGTGAAAACAAGTGAACAAATATGCCCCCCCCCCCCCAGAAAAAAGGAAAAAAAGAAAAAAAAATTCCTCCAAATGTGGAGCCCCCATATCATGAAGTACTTGTGGAGCAGCCCATCTGCATTATACCTTCTCTTCAGTTCAACTTCTACCCAATCACTCAATGCAATCTTGTGTGAAATGACCAAAATACCATTTTGATAATTGGGACCAAGGTCAGTGGCGACTTTAAGAATTTTGGTTGATGGGATCATTTAAAATTGATTATATGTTATTCGTACAATATAAACTAAATTAAATATATCAACTAACAAGTAAAATATATTTTTCATATATTCTTTCTGTTTTTTTAACAAAAATATGCAAATATATAAACCTTTATAATTGTATTTGACGAGATTTCATGTTTTGAAATCGCTGTATAATAGCCTCATTATCAATAGTATTAAAATTATTATTTTTAATATTTGTAATCAAGTAATTATTGAGCCACTGATCTCTCATCCGATTGCACAATCGACTCTTTACATATTTCATAGTCAACAAGTTTTTTCTACGATTGCAGTGGCAATTGACAAAAGCAATACAACCTTTACAAGCAAATATACCAACGAATTTGCCCATATTCATACAACATGTATAAAGAATTGGGTGTAATTTATTTATAAATATAAAGTATTTGTAGATTATGTATTTAAAATGTATTTTTAACATTTAAATAATTTAAAAAATATACTTTGAATATATATTTATGGGGTTAAATAAAAAATTTTTATAAGGTCAAATATCTTTAAATTATATATATATATATATTATAATAATATTTGTTTTTTTTTTTAAGTGATGGGGTTATTTGCCCCTAGTACCACCTAAGCCATGGCGTTGCTCCTGACCAAGGTAGATGTGCATTTTAGTGGGACTTTATAGAGCTCATCAAGTGAATTATTTATATAAGAAATTAGAATAATTAAGTGATCAAAGTTCATTTATCTAATTGTTTATTTTTAAAATTATTGTTGTCTATTTTCATCGGTGCAGTGGCACCGATGAAACATTCTCACGGATCATGTCCAAAGTTTGAATCTCTAAAAATTTCTTAATTTAAAAAAAAATTAATAAATTTATTTTTTAATTTGACGACTTATACAAAATAAACAGAATTTAAATCATAAAAATGTATCTGAAACGATCCCATCATATATATACCCTTATTTCCACTTTGATTGCTGCAATGGCTAACTAGTTAAAGAGTGAAAATGGTATGCTTCGATTAGAAACTGAAATGATTGCAGTGAAGGTAGCTTGAAGGACCCAACCTTGTGGGATCTTTACATGTAGTTCTTCCTACCAAAAGTTTAAAAACAAAATGTCTATATATAATCAGTACAGCACAAAATAATGAATAAAATAATGTCTAAGTAAGTGATAATGTTATATGGATAAATAGTATATTGATACTACTGACACACGGATTCTTCAGTCATGTAATTTTTTTGTGTTATGCGTTGATCCAATAATCATACATTGCACAATGTGTTGTGCAATACATATTTGTGTATTGCATAATAATTATATGATAGAGGACTCATCTCTTAACATATACACGCATGCACACACATATATACTTTAAAATATACAGTGTTCGATACACTGTACGTATTTATGGTGTTTAGCGTTGTTGAAACTAGTAACTTATAAATTGTAACTTGTAGCAAAAGTTGTAAGTCGTCTATCATCAATGCTATCATGTAATTTTTGTATCATGCGTCGATCTAATAATTATACATTACACAGTGTGTTGCATAATATATAACCGTTGAATCATGTATTGCACAATATTTATATGATAGAAGGTTCATCACCTTAACACATACACTCACACGCATTACACAAAAGGTAAAAGTTATTGGTATAAATTTTGCCAAAAACTGATAAATGATTTAACAAATAAAAAACAAAAAAAATGATGAGAGATAGTCCAAATTAAAGAATGACGGCCAAAGAGTGGAACCTTTCACTTGGAAATGTGGGCTTCCTTAATAGCAAAACAAAGGAAAGAATGGTTGAAAGGGCAAAGGGTTAGTTTATAGTATAGTAGGAGGTTCATAAGCTACAGGGATGCTCCTAAATTGGCCAAGAAATCTCAGCCGTTGGATGATGGCATAGAATTTTTAGTTAGAGTACACGTCCTGCTATCTTTGCCTTTCCCTCTTTTTATCTTTTGCTTCCATGCATGGATTTCTCATTTCTCCTCCAAATATAGGTAGAGAGAGAAAGTAGAGATGAGTAAGAGAGAGAGTAAAACTGATCTCAGCTTTTAATTTTGTTCTTCGATCGATCGGCTTGTTCATTCATCTCCATCATTTCCAACAAACCCATCTCTTCAAATTTGGTATCTTTTTTTTTTTTTTGGTTTCTTCAAATTTCAACTACCCAAGAGCTAGAAGTGATAATGGAAGAGAAAAATTTCACTCAATATTTTATATTCACCACTCTCTTTTTTTGCTTATTATGTTCATCAGATCTTGTTCTTGCTCAAGAATTCAATGGTATCTTAGATTCGTTATTTTGAATTTTCTCATCTGATTTGAGCCATCGATCCAGCTTTCTGATCTGGGTCTTTGTCATTTTGGATTTGTTCAGGGTAATGAGATCGAGATTTTAACATCTTTTTGAGTTTTGTGACCAGAACCAGTTTTGAATTATTTCTTGTCCTGCTTCTGATCTAGGATTCTGATCATTAATGGAAGAAGAAGATCAAGTGGTGAAACATGTGTGTAAATTCTGTAACAAGAGCTTCCTCTGTGGAAGATCTTTGGGAGGTCACATGAGGTCTCATCTGATCATAAACTCATCCAAAATGGACGAAAAGATCAACAAGAAGAAGCTCTCGTCGGCCAACAATGGCGGAAGCAATAATGCTAGTGCCGGAACTGGAACCGAAGGCAATTTTCCCGGTGTCTATGGCCTCCGAGAAAATCCCAAGAAAAATTTCAGATTTGCAGATTCAAACGAAGAAACTTTGATTCATGACAAGCTCTGTAAAGAATGCGGAAA
This sequence comes from Heliamphora exappendiculata, assembly GCA_034768845.1. Lineage (NCBI taxonomy): Eukaryota > Viridiplantae > Streptophyta > Magnoliopsida > Ericales > Sarraceniaceae > Heliamphora > Heliamphora exappendiculata. Next base: position 3,399 of record JAOTRH010203835.1, on the reverse strand, counting down.
GGGATTTCAATCGTGGAAAGCCCTGTTTGGTCACATGAAGTGCCACTCTGAGAAATTCTCCAACAGTGTGGAGGAAGATTCTTGGGTGGCGGCGATTGTCGACACGCAGTCGGACAACAACGAAACCTCCGCCCCGAATCGAAAGAAGAGGTCGAGAAGAGGGGCCGTGGCGGTTAAGAAGATGGCCGCCACCGTTCGCGCCACCGCGACCTCTTCTTTCTCCATGGCTAACAATGCTTCTTCTTCTGTTTCAGAGATTGATCAGCAAGAACAAGAGGAAGTCGCCATGAGTTTGATGATGCTCTCTAAGGATTTTGGCAATAAAGGTAGCGTTCTGGATTCCGTTTCTGAATCTTCAAACAACAATTTTGAGCTCCTAGAAGTTAAATCATCATCGATTCGAAGCAATCGAACTAATTCGGGAAAGAATTCTTGGTTTTCTGATGGTGGCGAGGCTGTGAAGTTCAAGAAGCTAAGAAATGGTGAATTGGAGTCTATAATTCTGGATTCCAATTCACAATTCGACAAGGAACAACCAGGATTTGGTGCTTCTGGGTTGTCAAGAAATGGGTCTAAAATGAACAAATTTAAATTCGATCTTCATGATGATGGGTTTGACATATCAAAGAAATTTAGAGTGGGAAATGAGAGTGGATTTGAGGCATCTGAAGCTGAATTGGGGAAGAATTTGATGAAGGAAAATGGGCAAAATCAAGCTGAATTCAACTCCAAGAATCTTGAATTGGGTGTGGAGGATTCTGAGAAGAAGAATAAGAAGGGCCAATTTGAGTGTACTACTTGTAACAAGACCTTCCATTCCTACCAGGCTCTTGGAGGCCACAGGGCCAGCCACAAGAAGATCAAAGGTCTCTCCACTTTGAGAATCGATAGCGGCGAAAACAGCGGCAAAACCGAGATCTCCCCTGATCCGACTGCTGTTTCCACTGCCGCAAATGGCAGCTCCGCCAAGCAAGAAGTGGCAGCTGCCGCCGGCGTGGGCGATCGAAGTTCTCTCTCAAAGAAGAACAAGGCGCACAAGTGCCCAATTTGCTTCAAAGTTTTCCTGTCAGGCCAGGCTTTAGGGGGTCACAAGAGATCTCACTTGATTGGTGGCTCCAAAGCCAAAAGCAACCACCACCGCAACCCGAAAAAGACCGCGGTGGTGGTTCAGAAGCCAATTCCTGAAGTTCGAGATCTTCTTGATCTGAATTTGCCTGCTCCTGTTGAAGAAGATAGCAGTGGGCATGTTGGGTTTAAGCCATGGTGGGTGGCAAGTAACAGTGAGCACGGGTCGTTCCTCGGCTTGATCTTGAACTGATTCGAATATTTTCCATTAGTACTGTTTCAATGCACTGAAAATCAATTTCTGTTTTACTGTTTCAATACATTAAAGACTGTTGGATCTGTGACTCGAGATTCTCACGGGATCGAACGAATTTTAGTGTATTGGGCCAGAGAGATTTTGCCACAGGGCCTCATCAAAGATTCAAGAGTGTACAGATTCATTAATTTTTTGCTTAATTGGTGTTTGCCGAGGTTTTTCTTTTTCTTCTTTGCTGTTTTTTTTTTTTTTTGTACATTTTTTCTTAAGTGTTTGTCAAGAGAATAGTCTCAAATTCTTCCAAACTTACAGCCCATCTATATATGTTTATCTCCAAACTCTGTTACTGCAATTGAATTACATCTTTTTCCTTTCAATTCCAGCTTCCATTGTGGCCTATATATTTATTTCAGTAAGACTACATATACCTATAAAACATATTTCTAATTTTACCCACAACTAAAAATGAATTGTTAATATTAACTTAAAGTATAACTCACACCATATAGTTAAATTTGATCCTTTCATTGCAAATTATTGCTAAAATTATGTGTTAATTAGTTTGGTCATGTTTGGATGCAAGATTAACAAAGGGGAATAGGACTATTTGAAAATAGTACCATATATTTTGGCAATAACTTAAAAGGGTTAAGAAAAACTCTCCAGCCAACTTAATACCTCATACGGAAAACTATTCCAATTCTATAGGGGGATTAGGTAGGTTAGTTCTGGAACTATTTTGAGTATTTTTGTACATAAAAAATTTAATTCTACTAAAATCATGTTAAACCAAACAACGTACGTACTATTTATCCTTTATTATGCTACTCTCAACCGAACACTCTTAGGAATAAAAAATATTATACTAATAATCTAATCCTTAATATATTTCAAACACTAATAATCTAAATATACTAATTATCTCATAAAATTAGCCCCGCAGCTAAACCACCATTTATGGATAATTAGCATTTCTATATTTATTGAGAAGTGAAGATGGTTTGGGGTGGTTATTTGTTTCTTGGCAGATAAGAGAAATGAGTGAAGTGTTGAAAATTGTATTGGTGTGTAAAGTCATATGGGGGGAAGTTAATTAATAAGGAGTTTTATAATGTGCACAAAGATAGCATGTGAGCTCAAAAGGTGGTGGTTCAGTCACCTACCATGAAACATGACAACCCATCTCTCACTTCCCTTTCTTCTTAAACTTAGGTACCAGTGTTTTCACCTCTTAATATATTTTTATTTTACAAATTCGGATTTTCTACGATGCAATTTTCGTACAATGTATCACCCTGCAACTTTTGATGCATTGCATAAAAATTATATTTTATTAATCCTTAAATTAATGTATTACACTAAAAAAGTATTAAAGAGGATTCGAGTTCGAGTTCTCCATTTATTCCGGAATCCATACTCCATAGAAAGATCATGATTGTGTGTGTGTGTGTGTGTGTGTGTGGAGGTGGGGGGTTAAGCACCCTCCCCACCAGACCAGACATATAACTTTTATTTTGTGAGTTTAGCGTAAAGGATCCTCCCCACTAGATCTGTAACTTTTAGAGTGTGTGCTAGATCTATAACTTTAGAAGTGTATGTGTGTGTGTGAGAGAGAGAGAGAGAGAGAGGGGGGAGGGGTTTAAGCACTCTCCCCACCAGACGTATAATTTTTATTTTGTAAGTTTAGCGTGAAAGATGTAGAAAGGTTTAAGCACTCTTCTCACTAGACGTATAACTTTTATTTTGTGAGTTTAGCGTGAAGGAGGGGGGGATTAAGCACCCTCCCCACTAGATCTATAACTTTTAGAGTGTGTGCTAGATCTATAACTTTTAGAGAGAGTGTGTGTGTGTGGTTAAGCACTCTCCCCATCAGACGTATAATTTTTATTTTGTGAGTTTAGCGTGAAGGAGGGGCGTTTAAACACTCTCCCCACCAGACGTATAACTTTTATTTTGTGAGTTTAGCGTGAAGGAGGGGAGGGGGGATTAAGCACTCTCCCCACCAGACGTATAACTTTTATTTTGTGAGTTTAGCGTGAAGGAGAGGGGGGGGGGGGATTAAGCACCCTCCCCACTAG
>JAOTRH010203824.1:0-11135 GCA_034768845.1 Heliamphora exappendiculata | reverse complement strand
CCCTCGCTGCCGTTTCGCCGCTGAAGTCTCTTGCTTTCCTCTCTCTCTGTATATACATATAAATACACATATGTATATATATATATATATCTCCAATATGTATATTCTCTCGGTCTCTCTCTGTAATTTTCGTCGCCGAAAGAAGATCGCCGGTGATGGGTGGTCGGAGAGACTGATGGTGGCCAGATTTTCGTCGGCAAAGGGACTCCCTCAATTAACCGCCGCCGTCGCCACACCCTCGCTGCACCTCCATCCCAAACCCTCACCACCACCCCTTCACCATCAGCGCGCATACAAGCGCCGTCGTCGCCGCCCCCTCCAAACCCTAACCTTCATCCCCAGCCCTCGCTGCCGCCTCCTTCCCAAACCCTAGCCACCACCGCACACAAGCACCAGCGCCGCCCCTTGCCAAACCCTTACTGATACCACCTCTACCCACCTCGCCGACGCCAGTTGGGGCTTAAGAATGTAGAATGAGAAAGATGAAGAAACGACAGAGAATTTGAAAAAATTTAAAATAAGGGTATAATAGGTATTTTAAAAAAATTAAAAGTTGATTTTATTATTTTCCGTTATTATTTTTCACAGCTGTTAACGGATGGGTGGTTTTGAAACTAAATATTAAAGTAGAAGGGGTGTCAGTGATATTTCAAAAACTACATGGAGTGTTTCTGTTTTTGTCAAAAACCTCATGGGTGGTCAGTGTAATTTACCCAATTTAAAAATATGTCAACATAATCAATAATTTCTATTAAGTAATTTGGTTATTAACAAATTTAAAAAATACAAATTTCACAATAAATTAATAATAATACCCAAAATAATGGGAGCAACCGATTGTTTTTTACTGTGTCCAAATTTCCATTGGTGATTCCAAAAATCATTGAACATGAAACAAACAGATTATGGGAGCAACCGATTGAAATGTAAATCCAAAGTAAAATCAAAAACCAAAAAAAAAAAAACAGATTGATAAAGAGGGGGAGTTACTGGCATTTTGAAAATTCAATATCATCAAAACACACCAATTCTTTTCCTATCATCAATAACAGATTTGTATCATCAACACACCACAAAAAAATTTTACCCTCTAATTTTTTGAATAAACATCAACTAACAAAAAAAACATAGCATTTACATCATTTACAGATCTTTGTTGTTTTTTTAACAGTACAGATTTATATTATTTACACAAATAGAAAGAGTAAGCGGCGCCATCTGTATCATTTACAGAGAGAGAGTGGAAAACCTTGGTGGTAGCGTAGACAAACAGCGGCGGCGGCGGCGGCGGCGGTCGCGGCCGGCGGCGTCGGTGGCAGATGTGAGCGCCGTGGACGGCTGTGGTGGCTTCCCAAACCTGGTGGTAGCGTCGTCTGCGTAGGCAAGCGCCCTCGGCGGCGGCGGCAAACGTCGTCGGCGGTGATCAACCTCGCAAACTGGTGAAAATCACAAATAGAGAGGGTGGTTTTTGGGATTTTTAGCTTTTTAGGTAAGCTTTTTTAACAGGGGTTTTGAGGAAAGCTAGACACGGAAAAGTTTAAAACCAATAAATGGCCGGTTTGGCTATCCCTGCTTATTTACAAATTACCAAATAAGTTAAAAAGTATTTAAATTATTTTATTTGATTATATTTATTTATTTATTTATTTATTTAATTATCTAAATAAGTTTATTTACTTATTTATTTATTTGGCTATCCAAACAAGTTTATTTGCTTATTTATTTATTTGGCTATCCAAACAAATTTATTTATTTAATTACTTATTTATTTATTTGACTACCCAAACGAGTTTATTTAGCTTATAAACTAGCTTATTTGCTTATTTATCTACCCAAATGAGCTTATTTTCTTAATTGCTTATTTACTTATTTAGCTATCTAAACGAACTTATTTATTTATTCGCTTATTTGATTTTTGGCTCATTTGACTATCCAAACAACGTGGCTTATTTCTTTACTTATAAACTAATAAATAAATAAATAAAATTATCTAAACGGGACCAATATTTTTAAAAAAGGTTGTACATTTTGTACTCGTTCCACTAGAATATTACAACCCCAGTTGTCAATTAACTTAAAAGTTTTTATTATGTGTTTTTAATAAAAAAATTTAAATTGAGTTTAAAGTAGATTATTTGGTAATTTATTTTTTAAATTAGTTTTTTAAAAGTTAATTATTTAGTTAAAGTAAGTTAGTTTTTTTTATTCAAAATGGACGATTTTATCCTTCTATATATTTAATATTAAAAATTATATTTAATTGATAGTGATAATAAATAAATTATGAATACGAGATATTATTATATTTTTAAAATAATAAGAATTTGAATAGAATATTCTAAAAATTTGTGTTTTGATTTGATTTTTTAATTTTTAATTTTTCTCTAAAGGGACAATTTTGATTTTTTTATATTTTTAAGAAAAACAAAAAAATTAAGATTGCCAATCAGCACCTATGTTAGATTTTTTTTTTTTTTTTGACTTTATTTGTATAAGCTTTGATTTGATTTTGATATTTGAAAACATATATTTTTTGTGAGTGAAATAATTATAAATGGTGAAAAATACTACATTTATTGACATTCTCATTGGGCGTTTTTTGTTTTATATTTGTTTTCGAAAACAAATATAACTTGTTTGAACTGTTTTTGAAAACAGTAATTCTACAGTTACTCCATGGTTCACCGCATGGAGTACCGCGGGACACAATAAATGCTGTGAGTATTTCCAATCAAAAACAAATAGTCATTATGCTAAAGAGGGACGTCCATTTTAACAAAAAAGAATCTTTTACTAGTTCACTGACAAACCAATTTTTAAAAAGCACAAGCTCTCTGTTGAGGTTTAAGAAGGACAAACTTTCTCTTCTCAGCAAAGAAAAGAAAAGAAATGAAAAGAACGGATTATTCTTTGCAACAACACTTGATGCAGATCATAAAAATCACCAACTACAAAGAGAAATTGGTCTTGTAGGTAATTATTTTGACCTCCGAATAATTCTGTTATTCAATAAAAATATATAAATATTATTTTTTTGTTAATTAGGTGGTGTTCTAATTTCTTATTTTAGATGTTTTCTTTTTAATTTTATTCAATAAATTATTGGTTTGGGGTGGTAGATTGATAGATTTTATTCATTTTGAAATTTTTTAAATAAAGTTTATTTTGTATTATATTTGTTTGTTTTTGCATTCTACCTGTTTGTTAAAAGTTCTAAGAGATTTTTTTTTGGGTTAAAGTTGATTTTTTGTTTTTTTTATGGGTAACATGTAATCATCTAATTATTTGATTTATTTTTTTGATATTATAAAAGCATGAAAGAAGAAGTTTCAAGTGGGTCTATTAGTATGAAATTTGGCAAAGATCATGTGAACAATTCTATAGAGAAATTAAATATGGAGGTTAATGAAGTAAATATTGAAAATAAACTAGATAAAACAAAAATCCTAGAAGGACAAGTAGAGGAAGGATTTTGTGGTTGGGATGATGTTCAACTCTATTGATAATGCTATGAGATATTACACAAACTATGGCAAGGAAAAAGGTTTTACCATTTGTAAAAGATCATTTAAAAATATGGAAGATGGAATGGTACATCATGTGAATATCACTTGTAATCGAAATTGAAAGTTAATAATTCGATTAAGTAATATTGTTAAAATACATCCACAATCAAAGACAAGCTGCAAAGCTAATGTTAGGCCATAATGGAAAATGGATTTTAAATTCAGTTCAACTTGAATATAACCATGCATTGAGTCCTAAAAAATCTCAATTTTTCAAATGTAATAGAGTACTTCAACCACATGTAAAGAGAAGGCTTGAGTTGAATGACAAAGCAAGAATTCGGATGAACAAAAATTTTAACTCATTTGTAGTAGAGGTTGGGGGTCATGAAAATCTCACATTTATAGAGAAAGATTGTAGGAACTACATCAATAAAGTTGGACAACTAGAACTCCGTGAAGGAGATGCCAATGCGATGTACAACTACTTTCTAAAAATACAAAAGGACAATTCAAATTTTTTTTACATGATAGATTTGGATGAAAAAGGTCAACTAAATAATGTTTTTTGGGCCGATGTAAGGAGAAGAGCAGCATTCAAGGAGTTTGGAGATATAGTTACATTTGACACTCTATTTATTTGGTCAACAAATATGAAATGTCATTTACACCTTTTGTTGGGGTAAACCAACACGGCCAGTCTATATTGCTAGGGTGTGAGTTGATCTCAAATAAAGGCACAGATACATTTACATGACTTTTTCAATTATGGTTTGAATGTATAGAAGGATGCCCTCCGAGTACAATAGTGATAGATCAAGACAGAGCTATAAAAAAGGTAATTAAAATTGTATTTCCTAACACATGACACAAGTGGTGCTTATGGCATATTATGAAAAATGTGCTTAAAAAATTGAGAAGGTACAAAAAAATATGAATTAATTAAATGTTGTTTACAAAATGTGGTTTATTATTCAATGACGAATAAAGATTTTGAAAAAAAATGGGATAGGTTTATTGAGAAGTATAATCTTCAAAGTAGTAAATGGTTACATGGGTTATATGAAGAGAGAGATCGTTGGGTACTTGCTTTTGTAAAAGATATATTTTGGGTTGGAATGTCAACTACTCAACGAAGTGCAAGTATAAATGCTTTATTTAATGGGTATATTAATATGAAGATTACTTTGAAACAATTTGTTGAACAATACGAGAATGTTTTGTTAAAGAAGGTAGAAAATGAAAAGATTGAAGATTTTAATTCTTTTCATTTTTTCCTCTCATGTATCACTCACTATGGGATGGAGAAACAATTTCAATGTGCATACACAATATCAAAATTTAGAGAGTTTAAGCAGGAGTAAATACGGAAGATTTGTTGTACTTTGAAAAATATTAAAGAAGGACCTTGTATTTCAGAATATACGGTAGAAGAAGATGTTGCACTTAGAGATAGCCACTGGACTATGTCTTTCGTTGTTAATTTTTGGAGGATACTAATGACTTTAATTGTCAATGCCGATTTTTTGAGTTCAAGGAAATTTTGTGCACACATTTACTTGTGGTGTTCATTCAAAGAAAGATTCATCGAGTTTTAGAAAAATATATCTTGAGAAGATGGAGTAAAACAGTCAAAAGGTGCCACACTAAAGTAAAGATTGGTTATAACAATTGGTTTGAAAAACTTGAAGCACAACGTTTTGAAAAAATCTGCAATGCTTTCTATGAGGTTGCTGAATTGGCAGTAGACAATAACTATAGGTGTGAGAAGATGTTAGTAAGGATATGTGACTTAAAATAGGAGTTTCAATAAAGGAAAAAAGTTCAGGAAAACAATAAGCCTTTTACTTGTTCATCAAGAGGACTTAATAAAAAATCAAACTCATATATAGATGGTATTATAGGTCCAAAAGAAAGTGAAAACATACTTGATCCATTAATTGTTTGTCAAAAAGGTCGACCACCATGAAAAAGAAAAGTGTTTACCATTGAAAAAGCTGTTAAGAAAAGAAAAAAAGAAGCAAGAAAAAAAAGACCACAACTAATAAAGATATTCAGGTTGTAATAATTTATTTATTTATTTGTTATGCTATATTTTTTTTTTTATAATAATGACTAACTTTTGTTATTTTCTATTTTGTATGAGCATGGTGATTGAAATACACACACTACTACTACTGAAATGGAATTTGATGTATTTTAAACACGCGAGAGTTTTAATTTGAAGGTAAGAATTTATTTTTCTATTTGAAATATTTAAGCACTTAGTTTAAACACCAACTAATAAATTATATTATTATAATTTAAGAGTCTAAAATACATCAATGATAAAATATAATAAGGGAGCCATTTATATTGCCGCACCATCCAAATATGTTACAACCAGGAAGCTATATGAATATGCTATTGGAAACAAGTTATTTAAATATAAGTGTTGAAAATTCATTGTTTGATTATCGTAATGAATCTTAGGTATATATTTTTATTGCTAATTTATAGAGTTTAATTATATTACTTGTGCTTGATAATTTGCATGATTATTTATTTTTTATTATTTTAGGTTCAACATAGAGTACGGAGATCACGTGATAATTCGACTGGTAATAGTTCTGCAAAATCATTACACGTACATTAGCATTTTGTAAATAATGATAAAGTATGTAAAAAAATAATAAAAAATAAATTATTATTATATTATTATTTTTTTACTTAAACTCCCCCAAAAACAAATGGAATGCATATAACCCAATTCCTGCCCAAACCAGACATTTGACATTTTAGACTGAAAAATCATGCGGTAAATCATAGAGTAACTCTCATGGAAAACACCAAAATAATGTTTATTTGGCAATTTGATTTTAAGTTAACTTTTTGATTTTAAATTACTTTAAGAAAAAAATTAAAAATTTGTTTAGTGAAAAAATTAGTGACTTTTAAGTTACTAAAAAGACAAATAAAATCGAATGTAAAATTTTAGAATTGCACTTTAGTCTAAGTGAGATTTTGTCAAACGAAAAAATTAAAAAGTCAAAAAATTAAAGTATACAATTGAAAATTATTATCAGAAAAGTCAAAAAATCAAACGGGTGAAAACTAAAAATTGAAAAACGAGACTTTTTAGATATTAAACCAAAAAGACAACTTTAAATCGATTTGCCAAATGAGCACCTAATATTTTTGAATTTTGTTAAAGGAAGTTAAATTCACAAAAGTATGAAAACTGAAATTTTATGGGGAGTGGAATTTGAAAAAGGGTAAAAATTATAGGATTGCAAAACGAGACATTTGAGATATTAAACTAAAAAATCAGCTTTAAACTGGTTTGCCAAACGAGCACCTAATATTTTTGAATTTTCAAAAGGAAGTTAAAATATGAAAACTGAAATTTTGTGGAGAGTGGGTTTTGAACCCACGACCTTTGGAGCAGAACCCGAATCTGGCGCCTTAGACCAAAAATATTAGGCGCCATTTTTTATATTAATAAATAAATTTTCAACTATTGGATTTAAGACGAATATATAATTTTTTTTTGTCATTTATGTTTTTTTTTGGAATTCCTAATGTGTGCAAAATTAAAGATAACATAGGATTTTAATTAACTTGTTAATTTTCTTTTTACTGAGTTCACATTGGCCCCGTTTGGGTAAATTGCTTTTTTTCGTATTTGCTTATTGTGAAATAAGCAAAAATATAAATAAATAAGTTTGTTTAGAATAATTGGCTTTTAAGTAGCTTAAATGTGATATGCATTTGTTTGGGAAGGAACTTGCTTATTAACTTATTTACTTATATCTGTAAAATTACATTAATATCCACGTTACTGTTGGATCACGTAATGGGATTAATTGTTGTTGGGGCAATTTGGTCTTTTCACAAAAGTGGACTTTTTGGCTGAAAATAAACAAATAAGCAATCTTACTCCGAGTGAAAATTGCTTATTTTTTTGCCTAAACAAATAAGCAATCTTACTCCGAGTGAAAATTGCTTATTTTTTTGCCTAAACGAGTTTGCTTATTAGAGGCTAAATAAGCTAAATAAAAAAATAAGCACTTTACCCAAACGAGGCCTTTATGTTAAAAGATATAAGTTTGTTGAGTGACTAGGCCTATGTTTGATCTAAATAAGCTAAATAAAAAAATAAGCACTTTACCCAAATGAGGCCTTTATATTAAAAGATATAAGTTTGTTGAGTGACTAGGCCTATGTTTGATCTAAAAAAATCTAATGTCATTTTGCAGAGGTTTTGTTTTGTATTTTTTGAACTTTTAAAATTCTTAGATTTAAATCTTTAACTTTTTTTGATTTTTTGTATCGAAAGAAATTTAAAAAGTATGACCAATTGTGTTAAAATTTAAAAGTTTACAGGAACGAAAAAGCACCATAAAAAGTCAAAAAACTTGATGAGTTGGCTTTTTTATCTTATTTAAACTTGTTTTATCTTTTGGACAAGAAATTTTAATTTTTTTGATTTTTTATGAAGAGAAAAATTTAACTGAAAAAAGTTCACAAAAAATAAAAAAAATGTATAAAAAAAGTTAAACCAAATGCTTGCTTATTTTTAAAAAGTGAGTTATAAAATTTATTCTCAAAATATTGAATTAATTTATTTTGCCTTCGAGCAATAAGTCAACTCAAACGAGCTTATAAAATTTGATTTTTTTACTAAAGGAAACTTTATTTTCTAAAAAAAATATTTTTATTTTTATATAATTTTATATTTAATATATATATGTTTTGGTAAATTTTAATGAATAAATTTTAAAAACATAGATTTTATAAAATAAATATATAAAGTAAACATTATAAGATTTTAGAATTTAATATATAAAATTAAAAATATTTATTTGTGTTAACATCATGCATATGAAAAGTCATTCCAACTCAAGCTTTCCGTACAATCGGTCGTTTTATTTTCGGTTAGCGAATATGTTTATTTTGATCTAAAATATTTTATTTATTTATTATTATTTAGTTGATAATATTTATTTAATTAAATCAAATTTAACTTATAAAATATTAACTTATAAGTTAATTTTAAAATTACACATTCATCCATTTTTTCAACTAATTTTTTCACTTTTGTCATTCTCATAATAGATGAGAATGCGTGTATGAGAAAGAGACCATGGTAGTGGTTTTTTTAATTTTTTTTATTAAAAATATTTTTTAAATATTAATTAAATACTAAAAAATATAAGTAAAAAAATTATTTTTACAAAATTATTTTATATATTAAATATTTTTCACGATAAAACAGTTTACATCAAAATAAACAGAGATTAATACTAGCAAGTTGTTCGCGGGAAATGTCCGCAATATAAGCCAGATATATTTATAACCGGAAGAAAGCACCAGCTTTGAGAAAATGTTATTTACAATAGAATTAGATTATTGCAAGTGGCTTAATTTTGTGTGAAATTTAAAATACATTTACCAAACAAAATAGAGGAATAAATTTCTAATCAAATAGCTATTGTTCAACCTTAATATTTAAATTTGAATTAATCTTGATCACTAGTTTTAAAATGTATTAGATAATAACATATTTTTAAAATGTGATATTTTTGTCGTACATTTTTTAAAATTACGAGCTATTTTATTCTCTAGATATTTATATATATGTGAATATATGTGTAAAGAGATAATATATGTATGAGTTATTCTATTTTAAAAAGATAAAACTTTAATATGCACTTTATTCTAAGATAGTATGGTATGCATTTTATAAATTCTATAATACATGTTCATAACTAAATTACAAAAATTCAGATATAAAAAATGGCATAGATTCATAAATCAATGACCAAAAAAATTCTTATAAATTTTACAAGAAAAATTTATAAGAAGTCAAAAAAAAAAGTTAAGATAAACTAGTAGGTTAGGTTTTACATTGGTTATTTTTATTTTTATTGTCCTTTTCTTCTTTTACCAAGAATTTTCTTTTTTACTTTTTTTCGTTGCGTTGATAAATAATTTTTAAAAATTAAACAAAATGTTAAACGATAAATCCACACCAAATAATGGCCCCCTTTGGAATAATAATTTTATTTTCATATTTAATTTTACTTATTTTTTAGCAAAAAAATGTATCTTTTAGTTAAACTCACTACAAAAAAGTGCACATTTAGCGCCCAAATTTACCAACTAAAATCGAATTTAGTTACTGAATTAAAAACTTCTAGCGACTAAATAAATTTTAGTCACTGATTCATACACATTTAGCGGCTAAACCTAAATTTGGTTGTCCAAGGTTTGGTGCCAATGCTAATTTTTAATGAAAAGATTTTTGGCAACCACAAATTTGTTGCTAAATGTATTCATTGGCGTCTAAAATTAAATTTAGTCGCTTAAGGTTTGGCGCCAACGCTCTAATTTTTTGTGGAAAAGATGAAAAGATTGTTGGCAACCAACAAATTGGTTGCCAAATGTACTCATTGGCGTCTAAACTTAAATTTGGTCGCCCAAGGTTTGGCGCCAACGCTTTTGTTGAAAAGATGAAAAGACTTTTAGCAACCAAAAATTGATTGCAAAATGTAGTCACTAGCGACTAAAAATACCTAGTCGCAAAAGATATTGAAAATATATTGACACTCATTTAACAACCAAATAAGATAGTCGCAGAATGTTTTATTTGATGACTAAAATATTTTACTCGTAGAAGATATTAGAAATGTCTTTGGCACGAACATTATAGTATGAGAAAAATGACCTATAGTGACAAAAATGGTGATGAATATAAATGTGTCACTAAATATAAGTATTTAGTGATAAAAATAAAAATTGTCAAAAAAAAATAGTTTAAGTTGTGTCATTTTGTGACAAATTTATAATTGTAACATAAATGTTGTTACTAAAAGTATGGCGGAAAATTAAATTTGTCGTCAAAGGAGTACTATTAGTGACAAAGAATTTAGTGATAATAATAAAGTTATGACTAGATAATGACCAGAACAAAATGGTGTGAGATTCAATCCTCATTTGGTAATTTCATGTTACTCAAGAAAATTAATTTTTGTATTTTATTAAAACTTTAATGCCATTAGCTGATGTCAAATACATTATAAAATAAAAAATAAAAAAAACTTATCTCAAGTAAATAACCTTAATTATCTTCAAATTATATGCAAAGTTAGATATTCAAAAAATTTAAAAAATCACTATGTAAACCAATAATTTAATAGACATTTAAACAGCTAATTTGTGTAAAATCCTTAGTATCGAATAAAAAAAGTTTAGGAAAGTTTTTATACTCATAACTGTCACCAAATTTATTACAATTGGATGTTAAGAATAAAATATATTACACTATTTATTAATAATATTAAATATAAAATTAAATAATAAACATAAATTATTATGTAGATCACACGTAATAACACTAGTTTATATTATAAAGTAGGGTGATATTATTTTATTTATAAATTATGATATTTTATTTAGTATTAATTACTTATTATTAACAATTTATAAATTATATAATATTATGATATTATAAAAAATTAATAAATTAAATTATAAAAAAACAAAAAAAAAAAAATCTCCAAAAACCTAACCCAATTCACGCCACTTATCAGCACCCAAGTAAAAACCTACTAACACACAAATATTAGACCCAAATCCCTTCCCCAT
>JAOTRH010203813.1:0-11135 GCA_034768845.1 Heliamphora exappendiculata | reverse complement strand
GGGAGGGAGGGAGTAAGACCACATATATGAACATGCACCAGAAAGAGGAGGAAAAGGGGGTGGGGTCTGGGGGAAATGCAAGGCTCACAATTGTTTATTCATCTATTTTTATTTGTTCATTTATTTATTTCTGGACAAGAATAATGCAAGCACATGCAAGATGAAATTTTGACTGGAAAAAACAAAAAACAAAGGCAAACATATCTGACAAACCAACACAGAAAATATCAGGAAAACTAAATAGTTCATATGTTTTGATGAGCAAGTATACTGGTACAGGGGATGAAAGTATCTGTAAGAATCTGTCAAGACTATGCTGACCAGCGGCATGCAAGGAATAAGGATATCTTTGCACAAAGCTGAATGCTTTATGTACCTCGGCAAGTAACGTGTCCCATGCATAGCAATCGCCATTGGAGTACCCAGCAAAGAGAAGCCTGCCTGATATTGAGAAAGCAATGGAAGTTACAGGCGGAACATCATTATCACCATGCTGCTGATAGTATACTTGTAGCTGGTGACCAGTTCTAATGTCAAATAGCCTGCAAGTTCCATCATCTGAACCAGTTCCAAATCTATTTCCATCTGGGAAGAACTTCACAGCATTAACATCTCCCTCGTGACCATGAAATATCCGGACTGCTCGACTAGCAACACGAGTGTCCCACAACCGGGTAGTTGCATCACAAGAACCAGATACAAACATTTTCGAGTTTGAAGCACTGATTGAGACACTGGGACAAGTAGGAGATGACAACATTAAAAATAAAAAGAGCTTTGCTTTTATTTCACGCGGCTAATTAAATAATTAGAAACCACCAAAATGTGACATATAGAAAGCAGAGAGAAGTATCAGCAAATCACATTCTCTTTTTCAAATAGAAATTATTGAACTGTGTATGGTGTATACCAATCCACAATTCCACACATATTTGGAAGATAACAATTTATCATGACCAACTTCCTTATAAAACCATGCAGTCCAAGATGGTACTTAAGATTGACCATGGCAGGAACAGCAATAAGATTAAAACCAATTGAAGGAAACAGAACAATGGATAACCTCTAACCAGAACATCCATGGATCATGGTGATCTCTATGAAAAAAAAAGAAGTTATTCACGTGCTAGAGCCCTTGCTCTCATTCTTGCTCTGCTCTTTGGTAACATATACAACCAGCTATTATTATTTCCTGATTATATCTATTAACTGATACATACTCAAAGCACTTCAACATAGCAGTGGCAGAAAACATACAACGGACACCAGTTCTGGTGGGATAGTTACTCACATAGGCACAGACGATATGGTTATGAGTTATGCAAGAATTTATAAGAAACAAAGTTTTCAAGGCCTTGGAAGCTTTAATTTTTATCAGGGGAAACAAATCGATTTTTTTTAAATGAATGCAGGCAAACAATAGACTGTAATATGTTGCCACTCTTCCCTATATATAATTGATTATTCACCTTTTGATCTATCATTGGATAAAAAATTTCACATGAAAATTCAAATTACAGGCTACAAATTTAGAAATAAAATATTAGATTCAAGGTGATACTCGAGCATGTATGCATGTCCAATCATGCACTAATACAAGGAAAAGGATTCAAATTGCATGAACATTTCTAGGGGAAAAAAAAAGAAGAAAAACATTAGGCCAATATCAATTGGGATTCACTAAAATACCTCAGCACATCAGCAGTGTGCCCAGACTGGAATTCACCTCCAAAAACAGAAGTTCTTAGGCCTGTAGTTATGTCCCATAAAATACATGTCTGATCACCAGAACTTGTTATTAGGTGTATATCTTCATCTGGAACATACTGACAACAGGAAACGTAGCCCTTATGCCCACTAAGCATTCTTGTTACAGGTAGACTCCCGTCCTTGTCGGCTGGAGAACTCAGGTTAAAGATGGTGCATGCACTATCAAGGCCACCACAGGCAACAGACTGGCCAGTTGGAGAGAAGGCACATGTCATGACCCATGCACAAGGTAACCTTATGGCATGAGTTTTCTGGCTTGTGAGAGCATTCCACACTATTATCCTCCCGTCTTGAGATGCACTAACTATACGATTCTTGTCAGCAGTCCAGTCTAGTGAATAAACCTGCAAAAATTCTTACAAGTTCATCAATAAAATGTTACTATGTTGATCTTTTTGTATCTTCATATGCTTCTCGTTCAAGCAGTAGTCAATAATGATAAGCAACAGGAGAGCAAAATTAAAATCTTATCAACTTCTTAGGCTTAGAAATTAGTAAAGTTGCAAATTTACGCTATAGACAGCCACCAATCCAAAGTAGCACAACACTAGTCTTGACAAACCAATTTCATGGTGTTAATTGTTAAGTGATATACAAAATAATAAATAAAAGAATACAAGTTAAACGCATCCCATTATGTTAGTTTATGTCAAAGAATCGTCTTAAATTTCATCTGTTCTTCCTTCTTCTCATTTTTTAGTTGATAAGTGCAAGCTAGACAGCTAAAGAGCTTTCTCAGTAGATCTTTTACTATTATAAAAGCAGTAACTGCTTCACTCAACCATTTTTCTTTAGTTGGTATTCACTTCACTCTATTTCTCTCACCAAAAATTACAGCACCAATCAGCTATAGATACCACTCACATACATTATGAGGCTTGTCAAAATGCTTCCTTCAAAATTGTAAAGTTTGTCCACTTATGCTACATAAGAAAGATACGGGCCTTTAAATTAAGTATTTAAATTCAAATAGCAACTTCCAATTTCATAGGAATATACCAAATAATTAATAAGAGCACAAGACAATGCAACTAAAAATGGAAATTGTTGTCTGAAGAGAGAGTTAAGCTCATCTTTGATGGTGGCACGCTTGGGACTTGGGAGCCAGGGACCATCTGGGTTCAGAAGAATCATAAAGATAATTGAGGTAGTCTAGAGACATCTTCTGGTAAGCATGTCATGGAACAGAATCCTCAAATCTGAATGAGCAAGTATCTGAGTGTGGGTAAATTCTACAAGGCCGTTGGTCAACTAAGGCACGCTTGATATATATTGGCAAAGTACTACACAATTTTTAAATGAGGGTGATTGGGCATCCTTCCACAACCTTAGTAATGAAGAATAGGTTGAAAGCAAGATTAGGGAATGAGAAAAAGGACTTGCTCATGCCCTGTTCTCCTGATGAAGGAAAGTTTACATAATTTTTATACTCCTTGAGGAGGACCACGGTCGTAATTTGTAAGACCTAAGCCTTTCACCTCATGCACCTTTGCATTTCTTCTTTTTTTCATTAGCCAAGCATCTTGTACTTCATCTTTCCTCTTTCAAGATTCCCCATCCTCATGCCCTTTATAAACTGCATTTACTTATTTTAAACATTGAATGACTTCAAATCCAAGAAAAATAAATATTGGACAATAGCTTAGTAGGTGATCTCATCAGTAAACTGGCTAGCTTTTCGTTCGTCTAAGATGACAGTCTATCTCTCTTTGCCAGCCAGTAGATGAGTGCCTCCGAAGGTATGTATGCTTTGAATAGATTCTTTCTAGACGTTCCAGAGTACTATAAGGATGGTAAGTAAACTAAGGGTTTTTAATGATAGAGAGATAGAGATTAATGTTGCAGAGGTTATAATCACTAGTTGCGCACCTTTATTCAATGGAGTTATTTTTAGGGAGATTTGGAGAAAGGTCCCTCACAATAAGATTTTAATGCATTAAGTCGAAGTATTTTTTTTTTCACGCGATATGTCTCAACATTCAATTTTTTTCATGCAATAAGTCCATTAGCCTACTTAATACTGATTTTCAAACTTTAAAATTGATATAACGTTTACTCTTAAAATGTTCATGTTTTATATGATCAATATTTTTGTTAGATATTCATTGAGTTCTATCAAATAAGATTCATATTAAATATAAAAACATTTTAATAGTTTCAACAAAATTAAATTTGCACCGCAGAGTTAAATTTATCTATACAACAAAAATTACTTAAAAATCACCAAAATAATTATGAATATTCCTGAATATTTATATAACATGCATATGAAATGGTTTTTATTAAATCAATTATGTTGAAGAGATCCAGATATTAAACTTTAAACATAAAATTACCCTGCAAGAGAAATTATTGGTAAAAATAATCAAATTAATTTTGTGTGTTTTTAAGTATATGCACAACATTCATATGAAACAATTTTGAAAATTTCAATTCTATTAAAGAGATAAGCATTTAAATTTAAACTTGCAGCATATGATTTATCTCTTCAATAGCAATTATTCAAAAAAATCAGTAAATTAATTCTAAATATTGCTAAAAATATATTTACTATGCAAATAAAAAAATTTCAGAAAATTCAATTGTAGTGATGAGATAAAAAATCAAAACAAATTGACACATATTAAAATTCAAAGTAATATTTATTTATGCACGAAACTATTGAAATATTATCGTTACTGGTGTACAAGTATTTATGAATAATTTTCTAAATATAATTATTGTATATGCATGAACGATTATATTTTTGTTAAATATGAATGAATCGACTTTATTCAGTTTACTTATCATACAATCCCTATTTCTAGTAAAATGCATTAATTTTTAACATTTATCCAGCATTGTTATCAATTTTTTTACACTTGTATCTTTTTTCATTTTTTAGTTAATAAATATACGCCAAATGGTTAAAATATTTGTTATTACTATTATTATTGAGCTTTTTTTAATAACGATATGTTCAATTACAAAATCATTCTAAATAGGCAAATATGTCAAAGAATATTAATTTATATGGTTAATGTGGATTTAATGAATGAAAGACAATTAAGAGTGGATGTAATATTTAAAGAAAATCAATTGGGGTTAATGAAAAAGAGACATTACTGAAAAAACTAACACCAATTTTCACTTATTTTTAGGTCAATAAGATTATTCATATAGACAATTTGAACATCTTCTACGCTTACACCCCAATAACCTAATATATGCACTTAAATCACTGTAAAATTTAAAAAGAGAAACAAAAAATAAAAATATTGTCCCTACACATTACTCGTACTCAAATCTCAGTAGTCTTAGTTACTCCCTTATCATCTATCATCTATCATCTATACATCAAGTTATAAAACCAAAATAATAATGTACAGTAATTGTGACCATTAAATGAACTGAATTCCTCTTTTCCTATGAGTTAAATAAACATAAACCACAGTATCCAATTAGGGGTAATAGAAAGCAGATTGGCTCATTAAAATGATACAGATGGAGTATATAAATTTACTGCACGCACTTTAAAGAAAATAACACAATTTATTTAACACGATAGTAGAAGGACTCCCCTTGCAAATTGGGGGGAGGAAGGGAAAGGTTAGAGCATGACTAACAAATAGATATTCAAGTAGTAAAACCATAGAATTCGACTCTCAAGGCTACTCTATCGGCCTAAGAGAAATGCTGGAAGCCTTCACGATGTTCGTAAATGGTCAGCTTCTTTTAGACATAGTTATAATTGGAAATTGGTGAACAGTTCAATTTATAGGCCGTTTACTGTTTTTCATCCAGTGTAAAAAATTTTAACGAGCAAGATATCTTCATAAAAATTTTAACGCAAGATCTTTTTGGGACAAAAATACTCAAAAACAGATAAATTTATATATGTTTTTTCAAAATATGTATAAACAATACAGATAAATTTATTTATTTTTTATTAAAAGCACGTGTAAAAAATACTGATAAATTTATCTGTACTTTTTCAAAACATGTGTAAAAAATACTGATAAATTTATCTGTATTTTTTCAAAACATGTATAAAAAATACAGATAAATTTATCTATCTTTTATTGAAAATACGTGTAAATAACACAGATAAATTTATATGCTTTATTGAAAGCGCGTATAAAAAATACATAAATTTATCTGTCTTTATTAAAAGTACGTGTAAAGAACACAGATAAATTTATCTGTTTGCATTATCTGTATTGATATGCAAATAGATAAATTTATCTGTTATGCATAAATAAGCAGACAAATAAATTTAGCTATTTGCATATTAAACAGATGAATATCAAACAAGTAAATTTATCTGATTGTTATGTAAAACAGATAAATTTATTTGTTTACAAGGTATTTTCGAGATAAATCACGCAATTGGACATTGGGAGTTAAAATTTTTGTTTATGAACTTTACGCGTTAAAACTTATTTTTTTGGACCTTTGGTTGAAACTCCCTAGTTATAAACCTTGGCTATCTTGTAAGACACATAGAAATTACGGTTTCATATTGGCTCGATTTTATCATTATCCTATTATAGTTCTGATAAGTTATTGTCCTGGAAAAACTAGCCCGAGGGTAATGAATCTTACTGTCATAATGCCTGTACATTTATATTTATTGCCAAGATACCCTTTTTGCGTCAGATATGAAATCTTCCTATGATGAAAAGGTAAGGAAACTGGAGAATCTAGAGATGGATGGAAGAAGAAGAAAATTCAGTTAGATTTTTGGCCGAATAACATTATATCGTTGCAAACACGCAGTTCTATTGCCTGAGAGAAACAATAACAAGGTTATTGAAAATCTTGCTTTTAAGTGAAGTGAGAGATTTGGGGGTGAGGGATGTACCATATCACTCCCAGCACTTGTTAGGATTGCATAGCTTGATTTTAGCAAATTGAAGTTTACATAAACAATCGGAAGTTAAGGGTGAAATATTTCTCCTTCATCATCAATCTTTTCTACAAATAGGAATCACAAAAGAAAAACGAAAGTGGGCGAAAAAAATATCATTCACACGATTCTAAACCAAGCCAAAACTAACAGAACGAAACAAGTCCCTATACTATGACGTGTGTAGTCAATAGATACAGTCGTATTGACGAATACATGTACAAAATTTGAGTTTCAGAAAATGTTAAACCCTACCTTCCCAGAATGTCCCTGCAGCGTCCTACAGCAAACTAGATCCGTCGGGCCAAAGATAATCGGAGTCTTTCCTTGAGACCTCGCATACCCCGCCACTGCAAATTCATTACAAAAAACCGACAGATCTAAGCAAACATAACACGCGCAATCAATCGATAGCAATAAGGATATGACAAAAAGAGAAAATCATAAGAGAGAGAGAGAGAGAGAGAGAGAGAGAGAGAGAGAGAGAGAGAGAGAGAGAGAGAGAGAGAAAGAGAGAGCAAAATCGGACCATCAGTGTCGAGAAGAAGAAGACGCTTATGCTTCAACCGTTCTCTGAGAGCAGCAACGGTCTCCGTAGCAGCCATGTGGCGTTCTTTCAGCTCTGCAACGGACATCTTCGAAAGTTGTTCGGAGAAATTCCATTAAAGCTTGATCATGAGATTAATTTGAGCCTTGATCTCCATTCGCACAGTAAATACAAAACTGAAAATTGAGGTTTTGCTTCGGATCATGTCGAGATAGAAAGTCAGGTTAGGGTTTCGAGGCGAGCGAAGTTGAATAGATGCGCGCGCGCGCAGAGAGAGAGAGAGGGAGAGAGTAACTGCTGTATGTGGGGAAAGGTTTGGGAGTGATAAGGACGAGAAGGCAGGGGTGGTTCAGAACGAAGTTGCAGATTGAAGGTGGCGCGTTGACTGACGCCGCCGTACCCGCAAGATCTGACGTGTCTTATCGGCAAGTTGATGCCCCTCTTTAGCTTAAATTATCTGTAGATATTTTGCCCTCAGGGGGTTAAATGTAGAAAATTTTGTTTTTTTTAATTATAATTTTTTTAAAAAAAATTTAAGTAGAAGTTCTGCTATCAATTAATAACATAGTTTTAATTTTATAAATTTAATTATATATAATAATTAATTAATAAAAATATTTTTAATATTTTACTTTTATACATCTTTTAAATCAAGCAACATATATATATATATATATATATAATTCACGCAATACAATATTAAGCAAATATATCAGTTATGCAGAAGAATTGATACAAACGTAAAACAACAGACATATTGATACAAAACTTATACATGACTAATTCAATAATATTCCGTATTGAATGTATTGTTTGGAAAGAAAAAGATTCTAAAAATACAATGTCAACCAAATGTATCACTTACTTAGAAATACAAGTTTGTATGTATGTATCATTTTAGAAAAATAATGATACATTAATCATTTACAAGCCTCTTAAGTGATACTCATCAACCACTCAAATATCCATATACACTAATAAATGTATAAATTACGCAGTTCCAAATACGAAATCATTCTCCAACAAATGTACTCACCGAATCAATAAATCTCTTAATCTAATCGGTTTCAATTCGTCGACGAATCGTCTTCTCCTTCTCCTCAAAAGATTTGAATTGAGATTGGAAGTCTCAGATTATGTAGAGATGGCGGCAGCGGCGGTGCAAATACTGATTCGATCTCGCAAATAGATTTGGCGGTGACGAGTGCGTCGAGGTCGGCGATGACGATGGCGCGAAAGGCGACTGGCGTCGACACCGGATAGGGTGGCCGGCGGCGTGGCGTGCAGCGTCGGGGGAGAGGGTAGATGGTCATTTCTCGGTGGTGGCAATGTACGAGTGGTGAGTTGGAGAGAGAGAGAGAAAAAAAAAAGTTTAGATAATTATAATTAGTTATGGTAATAGAATATCAGTCCCGCTAACAAGTGTTCATTGGGCACAAGTTAAGAGTTCTTTAAATACTTTAATTATATTTTTTGCTACTCAATTCAATTTTTACTAATAATGATTTGTGAGTATCTATAAACACAACTAATAGAGTTAGATATAGTTTAGAAAATGGTGGTGAAAAGTAATGATTTGTGAGTACCCATAAACACAACTAATAAATTTAGATATATTTATTGCATCTAAATTGTTGCTCCAGTAACACCTTAACTTATGCCCCAGGGGCACCTGTTAGCATTTGTCATAGAATATTAGGTAAAATTCAAACTTTCTTTTTTATTTAATTTTAGAGAGATAAAAGTTCAGATAATCATAATTAGTTATGGTAATAGAATATTAGGCAAAATTCAAACTTTTTTTTTATCTAATATTTTTAATATGGGTAAATTAGTCATAAAATTTTATTCTTATTTATGATGAGACTAAGATTAGTAAAATAAATATAATGTGATTAAAATCCTCATAATGTCTAAAATTAGGACTAATTCTTAAATTTCTCTATTTTTTATTTTTTAAAATTATCTCGATGAGAAAATTTTAAAAAGAAAAAAAAATCCATTAAAGAGTAAAAAAATTCATTAAAGACAAAAATAAGTAACATAAAATTTGACTTATTTACTTATTTTAGTTTATTTTGACTTATTTTAGTCTTTTTTTTATATTTTGATCAAATTTTTTTATTTTTTTGACTCATTTTAATGTAAGAAGTCAAAAAATATAATTATTTGACTAAATAATAAAAAAATTTACCTAAAATAAAAATAAACAAAATTAAATAAGTAAATAAGCAATTATCCCAAACAGGACATTTGTTTATTTTAAAAAAATAACTTTTGACTAAATTTTGAAACAAAAACTGTATTTATCCAAATTAACTTTAATATTTTAAATGAAGACAACTTAATTATTAATAGCATTCAAAAAAGATATAAATTTAAATTTTAAATCTATATAATCACTTTCTTGCATCTTTTATAGGAAGGATTAGACGAGTTTTATTTTAATGTGCGTCAATTTTTAATTTTTTGTATTTTCAAATATTATCTTATTCTTATTGAGAAAAATAAATATTTTTTTACTAAATAAATACATAAAGTTTTTATTTTTTTCTCGCTTATTCAAACATACCCTTTTACTCGAGTTCCTCCTATATATTCTTTAATCATCTATAAGACAATATTTTTGACTTGGTGAAGTTTATTAATTTTGCTTAAAAAAATTCCACACTAATTTTGTAATACCATTATTTATAGTGTTACTTTATTTGACAAATGGTTAAAATAATTTTTAAAAAAAAAAACAAAAACAAAATTCACTTTTTCTCTCTCATCGCCGGATTGAAATTCTTTCAATTTTAAAAAAAATGTTCTCTTTATTTCTATTTAAAAATATTTAATAATAATTTATCTTAATAATTTGGACAGTTCATATTCTAAAACTTATCGAAATCAACATTCATGCAAAAAAAAATTGATTCAATGTCGACAACTAAATGATTGAATCTCATTAATTCTAAAAAAATATATAATTTAATTTTAAAATCGTACTTTTTATTTATTTTTTATAATAAATATATTCTGATTATATAGTTATCGATATCCTATCAATTTAATATTTTATATGTATAATCTTCTCAATTAACTTTATAATATATACGAATCAAATTACCAAAATAAATTATTTTATATACTATAAAATACAAATAAAAATAATTCAAGACTAAAAAAACTCCTTTCCTCTCTCTCTCTCTCTCCCTCCCGATTTAACTCCTTCCTTCTCTCTCTCTCTCTCTCTCTCTCATTCCCCACGTTTACCTCTATTTAAAATAGGTATTCAACTACCGTTTCTCACTCTCAATATGCAACCATCATTTTTCTTTCTATTTATCTCACTCTCTCTCTCTGCAGTCAATTTCAAAAAATTCATATTCGCCAATTTCATTTTATCAATCACATTTTCTCAATTTGCATCAAAATCTACTATTATGCGTTCAAAATTCTAAAGTTGAAGGCATTAATAAAAAACTTAGGTATACATATTGCATGTGATTTTACATTTTTTTCTTACATTAAATTGTACTTTTTGATTATTTGTGTCAATTTTTGTATATTTGCAGAATCATCATTTGCAGAATCACTATTGGTAAGTTTCGAATAGCATGCACAAGACTCTCATCATCATTTGTAAAATCAACATTAGTAAAATTCCGAATTAATATTAGTAAAATTCCGAATAGCATGCACAAGACTCCCATCATCATTTGTAGAATCAATATTAATAAAATTCCGAATTAATATTAGTAAAATTTCGAATAACATGCACAAGACTCACATCATCATTTGTAGAATCAACATTAGTAAGTTCCGAATAACAAACAATTGAATTGCTTTCATTGTCTCTCTCTCTCTTTATATATATATATATGTATATATATATATATATATATATGTGTGTGCGCGCGCGTGCGCCCGCGTGTATGAAAATGA
>JAOTRH010203802.1:0-11136 GCA_034768845.1 Heliamphora exappendiculata | reverse complement strand
GCCGTCGGCAACCGCATCGCGGGACCCGCGGCCGTCGTCAGCTTGCTCCCGTCGCCTCAGGCCGTCGCCGACGCCGTCGCGGGGCACGCTGCCGTCGTCAGCTTGCTCCTGTTGCCTCAGGCAGTCGCCGACACCATCGCGGGACACACCGCCGTCGTCAGCTTGCTCCCGTCGCCTCAGGCCGTCGCCAACACCATCGTGGGACACACCGTCGTCGTCAGCTTGCTCCTGTCGCCTCAGGCCGTCGCCATCGCCGTCGTGTGACTCGCGTCGCCGCTAATCTGTTTCTTCTGAAGATCAACTTGCCGACCTTTTCACAAAATTTCATCTTCCTAGTCGCCTTCATGCTCTAATTTTTAAATTTCAGCTGACTTCGTCATCTCGCGTTTGAGGGGGAATGCTGGAATATTAGATTAATTAAAATATTTGATTGATTAGATTGATTTTATTCTGATTTGATTTTTTTTATTATTTATCCCTATTTGCCTATAAATAAGTTATATATTATACAGTTTCAACAGACAAAAAATATATACAGTTATTTTCTATTCTCAATTTCTTCAATAATGAATAGTATCTATTGATACATAATTAAATATAAAGTTCAAAATCTAGCTAATTACATATTAATTGCAATATTAATGCATAAATTTTGTTTGGTAATTTAATTTTAAATTAGACTTTTTACTTTAACTCTTTTTGTGTTAAATAAATAAAAAATTTATTAAGTGAATTTTAGGGATGACAAAGCCACACAAAAAAAACTCCGAAAGATTTTAAGCTAAAAAAAAGTTGTTATGAATTTTTTTTTTTTAATATATAATTTTATATTCAATATAAATTTTGTTCGATAGATCTCAACGAGTAATTTCTATAAATATATATTTTTTTATAAAAAATAAATATGGATAATAATCTATAATAGTTTTAAAAATATATAAATTAAAAGTACATTTGGTAAATAACCTAAAAGGAAAAAAATTAAAAATCAATAAACTAAAAACTAAAAAAAAACTAAAAATCAATAATTAAAAAGAGAAAAAGCTAATAGTTGCCAAACTAAACTTTTGACTTTTTTTAACTTTTCCTTAACTCGCTTTGGCCTTTGTGCTTATGTTGGTTGGGTTAGTTAGTTTTTTTTCCCCCTCAAATTAGGGTCTGTTTGGCTCTTATATGTTTTTCAGTTTTCCATCTCCTCGGAAAAAGTTCCTTTTAAAATAAAAGCCAAACAAAATCATAGTTAGAAGATTACTAAATTAACCCTATAAAAAGGACAGAAATCAACATTCTATTTTAACTTTCTCATATTCACTTTTGCTCATTTTAAAACCATTATTCCCACATAATTCCATGATTCGATATGCAATTCTACACAATCCTCGCCGTACAATCCATCAAGAAATAATCCAAATCATTCGATAAATGTGAAATAGTGCGATCCTACAAGATTTTAATAATTTGATTATACAAATAAATTTTCATATTTAAAAAACAAACTAAAAGCTGCAAATATTTTGATAAACCCAAGTATCTCTTTCAATTATGGCCCATAATAATGGACCTTACGCTAAGAATGCCACATTCAGGTGATTGACAAAGTTACTCTTTGAAATTTAAAGTATTTTTAATAATTATTTTTTAAAATAATTAACTAAAATATAAAAAAAATTATAATTTTTATTTTAACTAATTATTTTTTTATATATACATTTCAACACCACTCTCTATTTTTTTATATTTATTTAAACTAAAAATATTTCCAAAAAAACTTTCTATATTAGGCTAGGGTAAAAAAAGCTAACTTAACACATTTTTGGCTAACAAAAATATTTTTTTTATAATAGCTAGTCAAATAAAAAAATCTGTTGTTGAAGTGGTTTAAATCAAAACATATTAGCTATTTTAGTTAACCGGTCTTATTTAGAAGATATGTTGAAAAAGCTCTTATAAATTATAGCTTACAGTAAAAATTGTGAGTATTTAGTAAAGATTGTACCTTATAATTAAAATAAAAAAATTATAAATTGTAGTAATTGTGAGTGTTTAAAAAAATTTATAAATTATTAATAAAATTGATAATAAAAAATTTAAAAATTATTAAGAGTAGTATTATCTAATACCCTCCTCATAATGCATAACCATTTTCTATAGCGCTGATGCAGTTTTACTTCAGTATTGGTGGTGTTTGGTGTATTTTTTATTATAATTTTTAGATTTTTGTTACTAGCTAATTTTAATTTTTTAAAACACTTGCAATTTATTTATTTTTTTATAAATAAATAATTACAACTATAAATTAATATTTTTTTCAAATATTTATAATTTTTATTACAAATTATAATTATTATTTTTTTGTTACAATATATTAGCAATAAGTTTCAAAAAAATCAAAAACTACCATTGAGTGGTAACTTTCATAATTGATGATCAGGGACCAAGCATATATGGAATCCATACGTACACCACCATCATCATCTTCATCATCTGACTCTAACCAATCCTTTCCTGCTATGGCACATGTGGTCCATCAGCATATAAGTCAAGCCTCATTAATCCATGGAAGAATTGATGACAGGTTTTAATCACAGGATCTAAGTCATAGATTGTTATTTTCTGACGAATAAGTTCTGATTTAATAACCGGTGTTAAGCTGATTTTAAGTTTAATTTTTTATTTTTTTATTTAAAATTTAAAAAGTTAAAAAAATTTATTTGTCAACTCAAAAGCTTTTGACTTTTTAATTTTTTTTATATAATTTTTTAATTTTTTTTTAAATATCATAATTTTTATTATACACATCTATTTTTTATTAAAAATATATATATATATTTAAAATCTACTCGTTAAAATATATCAAAATAATACCAATATTAAATATAAAATTACCAAAAAATAAATTTTTAAAAATTAAAATAATTTTTTTTATCGACAAAGAGATTTATTAAATTTCACCACCCGCCAAACAACAACATATTTAGCCTTATAACTCTACGGGAGTAAGGTTGAAATCCGAACTAGATATAATTGGCAAGCAGTCAATCTAAGAAAAGAGACAACGAGATAAGAAAAACACACTCCAAAACATTCTAATTGTCATCAGTATCACCTAGGGTGTCTAATAAAAACGAAAAATTCATAAACCTACATAATTGGACTTTTATGGATTGGGTTGGGTTAGTTCGGTTATGTAAAGTAATGAATTGGGACATGAGTCTTCAAAACATTAAATCGATATAGTTAGTTTGGTTATCAGGATAAAAAAATTTTAAATCGACTCAATCCAAGACCCAAAAAATAATATATAAATCACATAAAATTATTATTCATATTATTTGTGCACTTAGTTATAGTTAAAAATGCGTAAATTAAAAATAAGATGAGTGAAATTTAAACCGCTTATCTTTGGATCTTATACAAAACATTAAGCCGCTCATAGAATAAGATATATATTATTACTTTAGAATATTTTATTAAGAAAAATATTTAATTTAATTGAACAGCAGTTCCAATCCGAACCAACTCGAGTTTATTTGGGTTGAGTTGAGTTGGGTTAGGTTAGGTTAGATTAGTTCTAAAGTATGAATTATTTAATTCTGGGTTCAACATTTTAGAACCGATCTTGATCGAGTCAATTATGAATTAAGTCCCAAACCGATCATACCAACCTCCTAGGATCACCCAAGGCATCTTTTACCGCAAAACGCTGCAACTCAACAGAGCAATAATCACCCAAGGCATCTCAGCTTAGCAAAAGTAATACTTAGCAAAGCAGCAACATTCAGCAATACCAAACCAAAATTAGACTTTAGCAATACCAGCCACTAAGCAGATTCGCAAAAATAGGGTAAAATCTTATTGAAATTTTTATACTCTATACCAGCCACTAAGCATATTCGCAAAAACAGCCACATTCAAATCCAAAACTTGGCTTTAAAATTTTTATACCCCTGCGCAAACCACCACCTTATTGAATTTCTAAACTTTTAGGGCACACCCACAAAGTACTCTACCATTTCAAGATTAAGCTCCAAGCTAGCTAAAGGTTCCTGTATAACAAGAAGAGACAGCCACCCAAAAACATGGATCTTAGGAGGAAGGAAAGGTACCCAAATCAGACTTGCTAAAGGGAAAGCTGCCCAACCCAAATTACTTCGTGTGCTTTATATACTTGCCTTAAGCCTCTCTGTATTTTGAAAACGTTTGTTGGAAAGCTATTAAGCCTCTTTGCCCAGCCCATTTGTTGGTCTCTTGTGGAAATATCATTTGAGCTTGGTTAAGGATTGAATCTTTCAATCCATCTTTCTCTTTTCTAGCCTTCTCAAACCTCTAATATTTCATGATGCAATTTTCATAATTGGCTCCCATTTCTTCCTTATGACGGGCTACTATTCCCCTTTACACTTAACTTTAACAATCACCCCTCTTTGGTTCTACAAAGCCCCACTAAGGTTTTCCTCCCTCAGTTCCATTCCCATGATTCTTTTTAGTGTTTGCTTTTCATCTTCTTCAAAGCATAATTCCAATAGCTTTCCAGTTTGAACAATCATTCCGGCCTCCTTTATGAGGATAGAGTTTCTATTTTGTATGTCCTGGATGTATAATGAGGCAACTTTTACAGATAGAGAGCTGATTTGCTCACCTTTCTCGCTAGTTAGCCTCTTGGTTTGCTTCCCCCTTTTTTTTCAATTATTCTTTTCAACCCAGATTTCTTTACAATTGGATAACCCAACTCAATCATAAATTTCTTCTTGGTCTTCCTATTATACAATTTAGGTTTATTGTGCACATCCACTGCTACCGGCTTTGCTGTATAGGACTCTTTTTCTTCTTATACATTAAACTTCTCACTATGGTATGTCTTCTCTACTGAACAAGACTTTGGTGATCCTAGAATACATGGTAACCTTTCCAATAAGTTTGCACTGCAATTTGAATTTGAATTTCTTATTGCCTGAATGGGTGGTTGACACACCTCCCCAAGAGTAGTGTCGTTATGTTCTGGCACTCCATGGAAGAGGCTCCTTTCACCTTTTTGAGAGGGTGTAAACTCGTTGTTGCAAGTTTAAGGCACCCATTTTTGTCATAGGGCATCGGTTCTCCAATTTCTTCTATGTTGGTTAGTGATTCCTCTACTTGGCTGATCATACCAACATCATCAGATACATCTTCTCTTCCCCTGGTCCCTTACAAGACCCACATCTAAGCTGGCATCTACCTTGATTAGATACCTCTAATGGCGATTTAGACTTATTCGAGGACTCTGGCTCCATCCTTGCTTGCAGCCCCTATGGGGTTTTGATTGGATTATTATCCCACTAGTGTAGGCTTTGAAACTTATCCTCAGAACATCTAACTATATAAATCAATCTCCTCACTTGGAGCTTCTGAATTTGTTGGACGGGAGCTAAGAGACTTCTTGAGACTAAAACTCTCCCCACCTCAAGGTCCATCTTTAAACTGGTTCGGCCATCCACACGAATGATAGACCCCCATGTCTCCCCAATTCTTGTAAAGGTGTCAGCAGTCCATGTATGTAGGGGTACGCCTTCAATATTCACCAAAACCCTTCTAGTGAGATTGATCTCTCTCTCGCTCCACTTATATATCACATCGAACCATGTTTCTAGCCATTCCATCACATTGTTTAAGAAGGTGTCTATCTCTTCCTCATTGGGAAAATGTAACATGGTCTTAGTTCTCCCCAAAGATTTAACAATAATACTGAAAATGCCTTCCCCTCAAATGGCTTCCTCTAGAATTGAATAATTTTGTGGTCTTTAGCAATGCCCACAGCACAGATTAGAGCCATTTCTAATCGATGTCCATAACTTTTATCACTTCATCTTCTGTCTCTTTACTCTCTTGTTCCACGCCACTAGCCTCAAATTCCTCCATTTGATGATCTGTAAAACTTGTTGAGATTTTTCCTCTCCATAAGTTCTCACCAAGAACATTTCTTCTAGCAATCTATGTTTAGCCATTCCAACCTAAAGCATTCTGTCTAGATACCACACCCCATTATACCGTTAGATAGCTATTCTGGCACTACCCTCTTCTTTAAACCTGACAAAACCAAATTTGGTTGTGGAGACCAGCCTTCTCTTCTTATGGATGAATGCATCAATTATAATGGCTAAAGATTTGTCCCAGCCATTGGCTATGAACAGCTTCTGGGATATCATCAATAAAGATGGATGTCTGCTCCATCCTTCTGTTGATTTTTCTTCGACAACTATTTTGCCATGGTTCATCACTCACTCTATGCTCAACTCCTATCTCGTTTCCAAAATTCTCAACTCTATCTCTCTTGCATTCTCAGCTCTTTATCTACAACACTACCTCCTTACACCAGAAGTATTTTCATTCAAAGAAAACCAACAAATCCGGGCATAGTAACGCCCAATCTCACCTCTCCCTATCCAAAATAGACGCCTGAAAAAGAAAGCCCTAAATCGGACTATACAAAGAAAAGCCAAACCGTCAATCCAATAAAAAAACACGAAATCAGTGGATTCAACAAACACGAAATTAGATCTGAAATCAGTCGATTCAACAAACACGAAATCAGATCTGAAATCAAACCTTGAGCTGTCATTCTCTTATAACTTAGTATCGAGATCTCCTAAAAAATCTAGGAAGATCAGAACTAAAGCCGGCCCACTTAAAGCACAAATACCTCTAATATTTTTATGTTTTTATATTTTTTTTATTATTCTATTTGTATTTGTATTCTGGTGACAATGTAAAAATGCCTCTAATATACATATATGTTTATATTGTTTCTCTATTGTTTTATTTGTATGTTCTTATAAAATTATGCATTTACCTCTTAAATTTGTAAGTAACGAACGAATTTAATTTCTCATTTTCTAATTTTAATTTGCTTTTTTGTTCAATAGACCCTCTTCCTCTTTTTCTTCATTTGAAGATTTAAAAAAAAACTCAACAAATGGTACGATTGGACAAGCTATTACAGATGTTGCATTCTTACTTTCTTTAAAAGATTGGACCTGGGGTGCGTGCTGCACCCCTCCGGGCAGCACGCTAGTGCTACCCCTTTTGGAATATGTTTTTTGAGCATATTTTTATAATTAAATTTATTTATTATGTAAAATATATCGAGTTTATTTAATATATAAAAATTTAAATTCATCGGATACCTATAACTAAGTGATTGAATAACATTTGTTTAATAATATTTTTCTAAAAATTATAATTTTTATTTATTTATTTATAAAATAATATTAAGATATCATATTCAATCACTTAGTTACAGGTATCCGATAAATTGAAATTTTTGCATGTTAAACAAACTCAATGTGTTCTACATAATAAACGAATTAAAACGTAAAAATATGCTCAAAAAACATACTCCAAAAGGCACAAGGCACAAGGCACAGCACTCTCCCAGTTCGTAAAAGATTGAATCACATTAGTTCAAGTGTAAATCACATGGACAGCTCAGTGATTTCATGATTTCCTATAAAAAAAAATTTAATTCAAGGTTTGAGTCCTCCTATTCCTCTTTTCCCCTCTCATACCATTCATTCTCCGCTACCATGCACTCCCAATTAAAAAAAAAAATATAAATCACATATAATTGTACATATTTATTTTTTAAATTAATAAATATATATTTTTCATCTTTCCGTATTCTTTATTCCAAACTTGATATTTGTTTGCTACAATATAAAGAATTAAATTTATTTAATATTAAAACTGTTTAATAGAATACATTTGCTTGAAAAGCAATGTGTTTCGGTCATCATACTATTAGGCTCTGTTCAATAATGTATATGTTTTCTATTTTTTGTTTTTTTTAAATATTTTGTTAATTGCAAATAAAAATAGGTTTCATAATTATTTTTGTTTTTTAAGAATTATTAACAGTTTTTAAAATTTATTAAATTATTATAAATAGCAAAAATGTATTTTTATTTTTTTGTAAATAAAATTTCATTTTATATTTTTTCTTCTACTATTTTCGACCATCAAGCCACTAACTTAAACACCGTCTCTGGATACTACATCTGGTCATCCCTTCTAACCAGCATCTCCGACTACCGTTTCTAGCCATCATCTCCAACCACCATATGCGATTATTACCTTCGACTATCTTTTTCGACCACAATCGCTAGCTCATGCTATCATTTCCAACTAACAATTTCGGTCACTGTACGTCTGACCACAACCATTCGACTACCACCTCAAACTACCTGCTCCGACCACCACATCTAATTATATCCTTCAACAACAATATAGGACCACCGCCTCCGACTATTATCACTACCTCTTACTATCATCGTCCGCTAATAATTTTGATCACTACCTTCGACCACTACATTCTTTCGCAGTATCTAACTATCACATTTTAAACATTTATGTATCAAATATATTTTTATTTTTATTTTTTTATAAAAATAAACAAATATATATATATTTTTTGTTTATTGTAAACAAAAAATAAAAAACTATAAATGTTACCAAACGCCCGCCTTAATGTTCAGTTAATCTATTTCTTTTGTATAAATTTTTTTAAAGAAAATTTATATATTAAAACAAAAAAAATTAAAATATTCTAGGTGACATTTTATCGAACGGTTGAAATATGTTCTAATTCAAATTTTAGTGTCAAAATTAATTCTTAAAATATATGTTCTCTCCTCCCTCTAAAGTTGAGAGACATTTTGATTTAAATTCTACTATCAAAATTAATTTTCCCAAAAACTTAAGGTCTGCTTGGTTTTATTTTTTAAAATTGTATTTTAAAATTTATTTTTAAAAAATAAATTTAAAAATTATTTTTTAATATTTTTTAAAAAAAATTTATATTTGATGTAATACTTTTAAAAATTCTAACCCTAACTCTAACCCTAACCGTAACTCTAACACCGGCGAGTAGCAGAAGAAGAACAAAGCTCACGATGACGACGATCGACGAGTAGCAAAAGAGGAAGAAAGCTCAGAAAAATGCCTCACAACCAAACGGCGGCGACTATCAAAGACGATCTGCGAAGGATGAAGAAAGATCGACGAAGACGACGACATCATGTTCCTCTTCTCCTCTCCTAGTTTTGGTAATCCTCCATTAGAGAGCTTTGAAGCTCCCAAACTCAATTTCTCTCAAAAATTGAATGTCTCCAGCATGGAATAATAGACCACCGACTGGGATTCAAATATCACACCACTGGAGCAGCACACTAGACCCTCACGGAGCTGAATTTGGGAAGGGCGAAACCCATGGTCGTCGGACCTAGGGTTTTCATTTCTTGACGAAGAAAGATCGACGACGACGACGACTTCGACGGCGAAGAAAGTTTGCAACGACGACGACTTCGAATGATAACAACTTCGAACTATCAAGCTCCCTTTGAATGTGTATTCATTTTGTCATCAGGAAAAAAAAACGAATCAAAAAATGTGAAAATAAGTTTTTCATGTTTTTAAAAAACACCTAATTTTTAATTCAATCTTTTCTCTTTTTTTGAATTTTTTTTTCCAAAATTGCTACCAAACAAGTTCTTCGTAATTCTGTATTTATTATTCTCTGGAAACTGTTTCCAAAAGAGAGAACCAAACGGGACCTTACTCTCTCCTGTATTTCTCTCTCTTTTATTTTTTCATATTTCTCTAAAACTGTTTTTACCCTCATAATTTGTTTTTCCCAAAAATATAAGCACATGTAACGAATGGCCAAATCAATTCTTATATAGAAACTAATATTACTTTTTAAAATATAATTGATAAAAAGCTAATAAAATGAAAATAGAAAACTAAAGTTTTATATATCTTCTTTCTGTTTTCAAAATCTCTATTTATCGACAAGATTTTTATTACAACTAGATTAATTTAATATTATTTATAATTTAAACTTATTTTCTACCTATTTTATATTATTGAATCATATAAAAAAGTTTATTACACGTATCTTAAAAAATCGTATTTTAATGTTAAATGGCACTTATATATTATTAGCGCAATTTAATTCGCAATTAGCATGGATTATGATAATAATTATTACATTAAGTATGAACCTATATTTAAACAAAAATAATAATAGTAATGTTAACTTAATTTATATGCTAATCTATTAATAGAGCTACTAAATATAATGAGATATATTTACCTAACATAATTATTTTAGTGCGAAATTTTATTAAAAGTAGACTCTTATATATGTATTATTATATCTATTCCTTTTATATGTATTAATTTTAGCAATTTCATACACCATTTTTTTGTTATCTTTTTGTTTATATGTTTTGATAGTAGAAATTGGTAATTGAATTGATTTCTCACTAAATTTTTGTTATTCAAATTTATGTATTCTTAATTGTTGTTTAAAATTAATTTAACGATTCAATTATATTAAAAATATTTTTAAACATGAATAATTTGCTAGTCTTATAATAAAAATAGTTCAAATTACATCATTGAACTCCAAATGATCTCACCAAGCCAGCAATTTTTTTGAGTAATTAAGTATATATTAACCAAAATTAAAAATATACAAAAGAGGTCGATACATATCTCTCCAAGGACCAACAAAATGATGGTAAAACAAACCATCAAAAAACAAAATAAAAAACAAGCGTAGAATCTCTCACAGATCGAGAGTTATAAAAAAAAAACTTATTTCTTTTTACTTAAACACGATTTTTTAGACTTATTTAATAAAGTATTTTTTCTCTAGCAACTTTAAGATTTTCAATTCTCTCAATAAGCTTTTTTTTATTATCGTCACTTGAAGACGGAGTCGTTCAAGGATCAACAAAATTTTCATCTAAAAAGAATTTTAGAGGCATTTTCAAACATGTAAATTGACAAACTGTAAACTCGAAGAAACTTCCAGAAGAAGTGGGCAACTTCTCCTCCTCTTTGGGAGAGGAATCTGCTAGATTTTCTACTGACTTCTCCAGATTCACATTGCAATGATTAACAATCTCTTCTAACAAGAGATTGTCCAGATCCTCCCCTTTAACACACCCCGACATGTTCATACTTGGAAACCATACATTATCATCACTCATTTCACCTATCACTTTTTCACATAAATTTACTGTTGGGAGAATATCCAACGCCG
Source organism: Heliamphora exappendiculata (assembly GCA_034768845.1). Lineage (NCBI taxonomy): Eukaryota > Viridiplantae > Streptophyta > Magnoliopsida > Ericales > Sarraceniaceae > Heliamphora > Heliamphora exappendiculata. The sequence continues at coordinate 53 of JAOTRH010203802.1, read as the reverse complement.
AAATAAAATACATGCTCGGGGATCCAGAAAATACATCTTTATTAAACTTTCAA
>JAOTRH010203791.1:0-11137 GCA_034768845.1 Heliamphora exappendiculata | reverse complement strand
CCCCCACCCCCCCCCCCCCCCCTCTAACCCGAAGAACACTACCTTCTAATTCTCTTCTTTTTTCTTTTATTTCATTTCCATCATCATAACCATCGTTTCCCCACATACATATCACACACCACATGCGCGCACACACACACTGCACACTGCCGCCCGCCGCGCACACACGTGCACTACACCACTTTCTTATCTGATGTGCACATTCACAGCAAATTTTTTTTTCTTTTTCTTTTTTTAATTTTTACATCTAACAAAACTTAGTTTATATTAAATATTTACCCCCTTTAATTTATTTTAATTAATTAATTATATTTTTAACACATAAAATTATTGCCAATAATAATAATTATTATTATTTATTTATTTATTTTTCATCCACTTAAATCAAAAAATAACAAACAAAATAAATAAATTGAAATGGGTCTCACATCTTTACTATTTTCTTTCAGTAAAGCTCATGTAGCACAAGTTTAAACAAAGACTTAGCAGTTGGAAAAGAAAATATATCTCTCTGATTAGGAGAATCATTCTCATCAAAGCCACTTTTACTAGCCTACCAACCTACTACCTCTCCATATTTAAAATGCCAGAGAGTGTGGCAAACAAACTTGACAAAATACAAAGGAGCTTTTTATGGGGTGACTCTAGTGCAAAAAGGATCCACTTCGTATCATGGTCCAAAATTCTCCTTTGTAAACAATTTGGGGGTCTAGGAGTGGCAAACCTAAGAACAAGGAATAAAGCCTTATTGGCAAAATGGTGGTGGAGGTACAGCAATGAGCATGGCAGCCTCTGGAAAAAAAGATAATTTGTTCAAAATATAAGGGCAAGACCTCTGATTGGCTCCCCAATCCTTTGGTTGGAAATAAAAGCTCCCAAGTTTGGAAGACATTTTAGAGGTTGGCTCCAAAGAAGGCATTCCAATAGATGTGTTTTTTGCTAACTGAAACCTCAAGATAGAATCTAGGTTTACAGTCTAATTTTGGAATGATAGATGGGTTGGAGGTGAAACACTCAAAGACAAATTTCCTAGGCTTTTCTCCATTTCAACTCAATGGGAGGAAGTTGTAGCAGCAATTAGGCTACCTCTATCAAACACAACTAGCTGGAACTTTCTTTTTCGAAGAGCCCTGTTTGAATGGGAGAAGAAGCAGTTAAACTAACTCTGGACATCTTGAGGACCACCCCACCTGCTTCAGCTCTTGACCATAGGGCAATCTGGTTGGGTGAGAACAATGGCATGTTCTCTGTCAAATCTTTTTCTTTAGCCTGTGATTCCTTCAGCTCTCCACCCCCATCTTTGGTGAGGTCTGTCTGGTCCTCTTTCATCCCCCATAAAGTGTAAATTCATGTTTGGCTGGCCCTCATGGGCAGGATACCTACTAAGGACCTGCTACTTCGATGGCAGATTCTACCCCCCTCAGCTATGGCAGCTTGTGTCTTTTGCGAAGATTCCATCGAGTCCATTGATCACCTGTATACCACACGCCCCTTTTCTTGGGTATTTTGGAGTAAGATTGTTCGCTGGTGGGGCATCAGATGGGTCTGCCCTGGTAGTTTGACTGGCTTGTTTGATTGGTGGATGGGGATAAAATTTAAAAACCTCAAAGGCCGTATCTGAAAATCCATTCTCTTTGCTGGGATGTGATCATTGTGGCTGGCTAGGAATGCCAGGACCTTTAATCAAAAAGTGATTTGCTGGGAGGATGAGCTTGTCTTATTACGGTCTGCTTCATGGATCAAAAGCTTAAAAGGAGCTCCCACCTTCTCTGTTGAGCAGTTCTTATTTAATATTGCTGAGGTGAGGAGCTTAAAACTTCTATAAGTAGAAGTATATATCAGATTTTGTCCAGGTACCCCTCAGTATTATCATCACAACAACTCGTTCTGGAGCTTTATAGTTTTTGTGTTCTCTTTTCTCTTTTCTCTTTTTGATACTTGCTGTTTGGGGCTTGCTGGCTCTGTTGGGATGAGCTGTGTTAGTGGGTTGCTGGTTGCTGGTTGCTGCGCTGATTTAGTGGGCTATTTGCGGCGCTGGTTGCTTTGTAGTTTTTGTATTTCTGTTTTCATCTTAGTTGGTCTCTTACCAACCTTTGAGATCCGTCATGTATTTCACAAGCAAGTTTGACGCATTTTTGACCGGATTTGTTCTCCCCTTATATGCTATTCTTCATCTGCTCTCATATTTATAACATATCTCCTTTTGCCAATTAAAAAAAAATTATATAAATATCTTACTCATTTCATTAAAATTAGAACTCTAACTCAATGATTCATTCAGATTCTATTTGGTTAGGAATTTTATTATTAACAAACTTCTCTTCTATTTAATTAATTTTATCTCTATTTTAATCATTATCTAGAATTTGCTTATTATTGTTTTTTCAAAGATTTACTGAGAAGTATTAATTATTTATTATTATAATATATATATATATATATGGATTTCAATCCTCCCCTTATCTCTAATTATTTTTATCCAAAATACTATTCTACATCCCTAACAACACATCTTACCATTCACTTATCCCTAACTCAATTTAAAAAATTCAAAATTATTCGTACTTCTAATATAATTTATTTTTTATAAACACAAAATATTTATTAGTTTACTACATACTAATTACAATTTATTACAATTTAATTATTTAAAAATTTGGAATGTTACATTTTTATTTCCTTAAAATAATCTAGTTTTCAAAATTAATATGATACTTTTATTAGATATACTCACACATAACTGGCGGTCATGACATATCACCATAAGATATTTTTACGTATATAGATCATGACATATTATTATGAGATATCAAGAATTATTATAAAACATGTTAAATATCCCAACAGTTATCAAACACTTATTTTAAAAAAATACATATAATCTTTATGTTTCTCAAATAACTTTTGGAGAATCAAAATTTTCAATAAAGATATGTAGCATATAACTCCACTCACATGTAGTTCAAAGATGTATACAAGTTAATTGTTATCTTAAATTTTATGAACATGAAATATCATTATTAATAATTGGTATTAACTCTAATTAAAAGTATTTATATTATTCGTAGAACCCTCGTTCGCTAGATTCTTATAAACATCGATCAATTTTCTATAATTTATGATTCTTGTAAACATCGATCAATTTTCTATAATTTATTATTACCATTCGTTTATGGTAATTTTTAATTTTATCTTATATTTAATATTTAATCAAATCAATACCCTTAATTATTCTACTATAGGTTTAAAGACTAATATATTAAAATATTAGAATAATCGGGTCCACTTTTACCATTAATTTTTTCACATAATTATTTAATCTTATATTTTTTACCACTAAGTTTATATTTATACTTTATGATCGGAAATTAATTAAAATAATCTCAAAATTAAATTTTACAAATTAAAAAAATCGAATAAAATACCATTTGTTGGAAGCCATTAAAACCCAACTTTTGGTATAACATTTTCTTTCTCAGATTTTCATTGCCAATCGAATTTCCTTTGATTTAGGTTATGGGTTTTTTTTTTGTTCCTCTTATTGTTGATTTATATAAGCACTTATATATTACATGTATAATTTAATAATTTCCTAGATTTATAGCTGTCAAACAACTTTTAAATTTTATTTTATTTTATTATTTTCAAAATAATTAAAAAATCCAAAATAAGACGAAATTACCAGCTCTTAAAAACTTGTCGAAAATTGCTCTCGATCTTTACATTATTATGATTTTAAGAAGCAACAACTATAGCTCTAGACTATTTCTTTTACAATTATGAATATATATTTATTATAAACTTCTGTTTTACATATATATATTAATGGCTCCGTATGGGCAAATTAGCTTATTTGCTTATTTACTTTTTTAACTAAGTTAATTTTTTGTTTTTAGTAAAAAATTTTCATTATTTAGTCAAACTATTATACTCATTAGACTCCTCCTATTGAGACGAGCCGAAAAAATAAAAAAATTTAATCAAAATATAAAAAAAATTCAAAAAAAATAAAAACAAATAAAAATAAACAAATAAGCTAATAAGCCAAATTTTATGGTGTTATAACTAAAATAAGCCAATAAGCTAATAAGCAAGTTTGCCCAAACAGACCCATTATAAAATATGCAACCCACTATTAAATAATTATTTATACATTTTTTTTCTTGCTCTCATAATTAAGCAATGTATATGACAATCATTTAGAAAGACCTGTACTTCTGCTTTCCTTTTATATTATGAATGTATTTATTATAAATTTCTACTTTATAAATCATATGATATACTTATTTATACACATCATATAATATAATATGCAAGTGACTATTAAGTAATTAGCTATACAGGTTTTTCTATTTTTTTCTCTCTATCTCTCTATCTCTCTCATAATAAAACAATGTATACGACAATTTTTTAAAATGATGCGTCTGGTTCTCTCATTAACTGTCCTTCCTTATCTTTTTTCATATTATATTTGTGTTAGGAATAGTAACTCTATCTTTGTCAAAAACATGCATTAATATCAAATTATCACCTTAGAGCATTTTCTAACACTTTTTCTTTAAAAAAAAAAAGTTAGTCAAAGTACAAAAAAAAAAAAAAGTACAATCTCAATTTTAGTTAATTATTTTTTCATATATAAATTTCAATATTATATTCACTATTTTTGCTATTCATTTAAATTAAAATATCTCCAACAACTCTCTATATAAGGTCTGTTGACTAAAGTAACCCATTTTTTACCATTTTCAATAGATTTTTTATTTGACTAACTATTATAGAAAAAGCATTTTCTACTAGTTATATTTGTTTTATATTTAGCTATTATAGAAAAAGCCATTTCTACCAGCTATTATGGAAAAAGTTTTTTATTTAGCTACTTATATTTATTTTTTTTTATAATAGCTAGTCAGATAAAAAACTTGTTGGACATGATAAAAATGAGTTAGACTATCTATTTTAGTTAATTGACCTCATATAGGGAGCCTGTTGGAAATGCTGTTAAGAAAGTTAAGCTTTTTATTTTTTATAATTTTGAAAAAAGTGAAAGAAAAAAAAAATGATTCTTCGAAAATATAGCTTTTTATTTTTAAGATTGTCTGGGATATTTTTTTACATTTATTTTTTTAAATATTTTGTTAAAATATCTAATATACTCATATTATTATTTTAAATTTATTTGATATATTTATTTTAATTTTTATATGTGTTGAATAGACCAATTTATATTGCCACTCAATTTAAATTAAGAAAAACAATGTCCATTGAATAAAATGGATTTCAGACATTTATAATTCAGATGTGAATGAGTTGAATTACTTATTCCTTAATTTTCTAAACTTTTCAAAGAATAAAGTTGATTTGTTTATTAAAATTATTATGGTAATTTCGTGCTATAACTTGTAATTTATTTGAAATGAAAATAAACTTTTTTTTTAAAAAAGTAAACAAAGTCAAATTAATTTTTTTATTGTACAAAACAATTCACCTTCAAAGTGAAGTTTCCAAAAAATCAAAACTGTCCTCTTCTGTGTTGGTACTATGTGTTGAATACGAGCCCAAACGACCGTTCAAAGAAAAGAAATGCTTGCAAATCGGAATTTTAGTTGTCTACCAAACTCATTAGAAAATGCGGTTAGTTGAGTTTCAGATTAAAACACTATTATATATAAACTTCGTTTGGTTCCAATTTAAAGTCAGACTTAAAGTTTTTTGGCTTAAACCTTAACAAGCTACCTTTTTCTCGTTAAGAAATCTCAGTTTTTTGCATTTTAGTTTATTGGGTCATAACTTCTAGTCTTTTTTTTTTTATAAATCTAAAATATTTTTATATATTTTTTTAAAGCATCATAACTTTTTATTATGCATATCTGTTTTTATAAAACTAACAATCAACACATGTTATACACATGATAAAAATAACAAAGGTTAAATATATTATTTAATATTTTATACTTGTGGACACTAAAATTTTTGCACCATTTAGTTAATGTTTGATTGATCAAAGTGTAAATGATCAAAATCTGTAAAGTTGTGTGGGTCCTACTATATTATTTATGATTGCATAGTATCCATAAGAAAATGAATGATTCGATAATTTGACCTAATGACACGGATCTTACGATGACACGTGTTAATATTTCAATAAATTAAAAGCATAAAATTAAATATGAGAGGAAAAATTCACATTCAAATTTGATTTTACTTCCGTGAAATGAGAAATTATTTCTTCTCATTAAAGAAAGTAAAATTCAAACTAAAAAAATTACTAAAACTGGAATATATTTTTTGAGCTTAGAGGCTCAGGGCAATCCCTACATTATAGTTCATGAGAAAACCTCTTTGGGCCCCATTTTTTTTTTGTCAAAAACTAGGCACCTCAATTTTTTTATAAAAAGCTAGGTCCCCAATTTTTAATACCTTTTATTAAATTATGTATAAAATTATTAAATAAAAACCCTATTAAAACTAAAAGGGCCCAATTATGAAAAAAAAACCTAAAATAAAGCTCAAACTCATGTTTTGTTTAAGCTATTTTGTATTAGATTGGAAGTGTTTGGCATTACTGAAATTAGTAGCTTATAAATTATAGATGTATTAGAAATTGTGAGTGTTTGGTAAAATTTGTAATTTATAAGTGAAATAAAAGAAAAAATAATTATAACTTGTAGCTGAAATTGTGGGTGTTTGAATAAAATTAATGATTATAACTAAACTTAGTAACAAGAAACTAAAAATTACTAATAAATGCATATTTTGTTTAAGCTATTTCGTATTTGTTCTTCGTTTATTTAATTTATGTCTAATTTTTATTTTGTATTATACATTTAATTTTTATTTTTAATTACAAAATTATTATATAATTTGAGTATTACTTGTGGATATTCATACATTTTTCATATTGAATTAATTTGCCTCCGGAAAATCCGCCGTTTCAAAAAGTATTAGTTGCGACGAATTAATGCGATGGCATTTAGCTGGTCGCAATAGGGATAGTAGGTGCATCAGGAATCACACCGTCGCAAAAGAAAAAAAACTTGACTTATTAATTTAGTTATTTATTTTTAAGAACATAGTTCCTTCACTTTTAAATTTAATAGAAAAAAATATCTTGATAGTAAAAAATTAAATTTTTTTAATATTATTTTTTCACATTACAATAAAATAAAAATTAGAACTAAATTATTTTTTTCCTCAACTCAAATCTATTCTTAATGTACGAAATATAAATATTTACTTTATATTTGAAATAAATTTAACTTGAATGGAAAAAATTCAAAATAATAATAAAATATATTGCAAAATATAAAATATTCATTTTTAATTTTTTATCAATTTATAAATTTATGAATTAATTAATTATTAGTATATTTGAAAGGCTTTTAAAAGATTTAGTCCTATTTAATTGTCTCATATTCTCGTCACTTCTTATTTTATTTTTAATAAGATATTTGCTTTGACAAATTTGTTACTATCACTCAACCGCAATGTGACCCAGTTAATCATGGTCTATTCTTAGTTTATTTTGTTTATTTTCGTTTTGAAATATTTTCTTTTTTATCTTTTAAGCATGTTTTTAAAATTTTTTGACTTTTTTATCGAGATAAAACATAATGATACAAATCTTCATCAAAAAATAAAAAAATAAAATAAGTTTCCTTAGTTTATCTTTATGAACTTTATTTTTATTATTTGAACACATATATATATTAAGTTGTACCTTTTAATTCCCTTATTTAAGATGAATCGAAATTTGTTAAATTTTTTTTTAACTTCATCGTATTTATCCCAAACATTGCATGCTCTAAAAATAACACTTATTGGGTCAGAACCCTTAACACTTCTTGGGTCACAACCTCTCCACTGTGTCGAGATTTTCTTAATTATTGTCTTTGCGTAGTCTTTAAGAAAACTTAACTCAAAATCTTTCTGCGCATCGTACCAAAATGTCCATGAATTGAATTGATAAAGTGATAGAAGTATCGTCTTCTCAATCGTCAGTTTTATCAATAATATCTTCCGCCCGACGAGAGAAGGTGTTAACAGCGCTAGAGTTGAAAAAAAAAAAAAATTAAGAGTCGACGGTGTTGGTCGATGTACTAGAGTAAAAAACAATTAATATTTTCTCTGTTCATGATAAAATTAACCTAGAAATTTCTTAATACAAGATTTTTCTTAACAACTTAGATTTTTCTAACAACACCCTGTTTCTTAGCGAATTTAATTAAATTTTTTGTAATACGTATTTTTTTTGAAATTTTCATATTCTCAAATTAAACCATATAATTTTTTTATTGCTTAGTTTAAATTTTAAACAAAATTTTAAGAATATTTTAATTATTAGCTAATTCATTTCATTATTTTTAAATTTAATATTAAAATAAATTTAGTAATTTACAAAAATTTAAATTTTATATAGTACATACTTAATTAAATTAAATACTTTGTTCTTAATTAAATTAAACACTTTGTTAATAAATAAAACAAAAACTACATAATTTTAGCTTAATATCTTTCCGCCAATATGTACAATAATGATAGTAGAATTTAATTAAAACTTGGAATAAGGGATATTGATTTATTTAAAAAAAATTCATATTAATGTTAGTATAGTGGGGAAAGAAAGTGAATTACTTTATGCAAATTCATATTTTGAATATTAACATCCCGCCTAAATTTTAACCCATCCTACGGTAGAAAAAAAAACCCTAGCCCAAAACATATTCTTCATCCAGCTTTTCTATCTTCCCCTGACGCCCCAACATCCTTCTCTCAAATTGCTCTGTTTTGTCTCTCCCATACGATCGACACCACGCCGTTCTCTCCCATTACTCTGTTCTCTCTCCCATACCATCGCTACCGTAAAGCCGCGTCGCCGTCTCCGTTCTGTCGCCGCCGCCTGATCTGTTCAGGTACTTTCATCTTCTCCCAACACTCTCTTCCCTTCCGATCAGATCAAAGACGCTTAGGTTCATTGCAGCATCGAATTTGCAGAGAAATGAGTTCGAGAGTGTGTTGAAGTGTTAAGGTATTGAGAGATGGAGGCGGAGGAGATGACCATCCGAGCTTGAGTGTGTTGGCTATGAAGGCATGGCTGGGGTTGGGAAGGTTCGGGGAGGCTAAGAAGGAGCTGAAGGGAATGGTTGTGAATAAAGGGATTCCTGAGAGCGTTTGGGTGTCGGTAGTGGAGTCCTATTTCCAGACAGCTAGAGTGGTTGGGGCAGAAACGGCAAAAGAGGTGTTTCTGGGACTTCTGGGGAGGTGCCACGTTAGTGCAGGTGCGTCAACGAATCATGTTTCTATGTCTTTTATGCCTACTAAGTGTTTGCTTTTTTGCTTACAAGAAAGTATACGTGAAAAATACACATGTTTTTAACCATTTTGTTTTCCATTGTCTGCATAAGATGCACAGTTGGGAATTGTTGTAAGTCTTAGGTTGTACTAAAATTTAATTATTAAGGAGGTATTAACGAAATTGAATGTTATAAAGGACACTTGGGATTGATTTATGAGTTAATTACTTCATGTTATAGCATTTTGAACTCAACCATTGGTTATGAATTTCATGATTTGGGAAATTTTAATACAAGAACCCTAAAATTTGTATGGTTGTGTTATGTTAATTACGCTATGTCGACTCTAGGAAAAATTTCAAGAATTAGAAAGTTAGAATTAATATGAGATTTAGATTCCAATAAGAAATTGGGACAACTAAGAGTTGATAATAGAGATAAGAAAGTAGAAACGGTGAGTGGAATTATGAACGGATCCATAAGACACTAACTTTGAGAATACGTAAATGTAAGATGGTGATTGTAGAGATGAAAATTAAAGTGACTTAATTGTGAGAATTTAGTGGAGCATTAAACCTTAATCTCAATTTGAGATATGTAACTTAATTTCAAGTAAGTGATAAGAAGGGGATTATTATATGTTGGTGAGGTCTCTTAAATGGATTACCTTGTATTTACATGAACTGATGGATTATTTTATGGTCTTATCTACATTAACTCATGACACACGAAATGAAATTGTATGATAGTGAAACACCGAGTGTGATTAGCCTGACTTGATTGAATAATTGAATCCACGAATTTAAATTGAATGAGATAAGATGAGGAGCTATTGATAACTAGTGATATGTTGAATTTAAATCTATTGGTTGGATTGGATATAGAAAAAGGAAATCAATGTGGTGATTAATTTGAATATTTACTATAAGGTACCAAGAGTTAGCCTTGAATTTGTGGATTAATATGTGTATCGGTTCATTCTAGTGAGATGCTAAACTTATGAAACTATTTAGCTTGTGATTTGGAGGTTAAATTCATGATTTATTTGTAAGAGTTGAAGCTAGTGAGTAAAATTCTAAGAAAAAGTGATCGGAATGCATTAACTTCAATGAGGTTGAACAAAATTGATGGGTTTGGATTTTTTATTTGGTATATTTGCATGTGAATGATGAGACCATAAAATTGAGACTAATTCAAATCTAGTTATGTGATATATTAAGATTTCACTCGAGTTTTGGAAATTCATTGTCACATCCTGACCCTAAAAATGGACTGTGATCGGCCAGTGGGTCATCGCCCATCCGAAGCTCTTTAAACCGACTAGTTTAGGGATTCTTATTTCCTTTAAAAACAACCATAAATCATTTCTCACAACTCGAGCTATAAAAACAACTATTTTACAACCCACTTTACATATCAAACACATGTAGCAGATTTACATTTCAAAAACTAGGATTACACCTAAAACTTGACAAGAACAACAGTTAGCTCATCAATACCTGCAAAATAAATTTAAACTACGTCATAAGTATAAAGCTCGTATGAGTATTCAGATATTAAATTACTGGTTTACTATGGATTTATGCATTTATAAAATAATCTGTTCAAATCTCATCTGTCAGTTTTCTGGTATCAACCGTAACCGTCAAAATGTCTATATATCAATCACATAGAAAACACATTTGCATAGGCATATAACATGATATTGTTCAACGGATCAAATGCCAGTACATAAGGGAGCGACTCTTAAAATCATAAATGGGCATGATCTGTTGGAATCTGTGAATTTCATTGGCCATTGAAATTCAGATTTCAATAATTGGACCAATTACAATTGAATTGGCCAT
>JAOTRH010203780.1:0-11137 GCA_034768845.1 Heliamphora exappendiculata | reverse complement strand
TTTCATAAATTGCATATCTAGATTTAGTGCGATATTAAAAGGTTTTTCTGAAAAGATTTTTATATTATCCATTGCTACAAAAGAAACCCAATTCTCCCCCCACCTCTTGGGTTGCCTGTTTATAACAAATCTCTTTACTTCGAAGGGGCATATAAGATCCTAGCTATTCTTTGGTTAGACCGTTGAAAGAGGTGCTACCAAAAGAGCTATCAAATTCTCAATATGCCATTGTGGAAGAAAACCTCTTTTGATGTTGCTTTTATGGCTGAGTGTGTCGATTTCAAGTCCAAAAAAATGATCGCAACACGACTTACATTATATTTTCCTAATAAAGAGATTTAGATTCGAGTCTCCTTAACTTACATCAAAATAATAATACGAATAACTATTATTAGTTAGAGATTTGAGGTTGAGGAATGGTATATCAATGGTGTTTTGCAAATTAGATATTGAGAAAGTGTATAACTATTTATTTTTTAATCACACGATGTGGGCATATAAAAGGATCGTAGCCACGTGGCATCTTAGAAAGCTTGCCTTCGACGAGCGAGCTGCTTAACTCACCTCACGAGGAGCAAGTAGATTAGGTCACCTCTCAAGGAGTGAGCCGCGTAAGCTCTCTTTGCAAAGAACAAGTCACCAGCTTGCCTCTGATTAGCAAGCTTCCTTAGCTCGCGTCGCAATGAGAAAGCTGCCTTAGGTTGCCTCAACTCTTGTGAGCCAACTGTCTTGGCCCCACCATCATTTAGCATGCCAGTTCACTTAATTACTCGTCTCACAGGGCAAGCTCTGGGGTCACGGATCTAGCCCAGTTAGGGGCTTATTGGTTGTCCCTTTACCTGAATTTAGCCATTAGTGTGCTTAATGTATTGGTGCAAATCGGGCTCCACTTGATAGTAGCACGGATCAATAAGATCCGACTCTGATTAATAAGATCTGACTCGATAGGAGCACGAATCAATAAGATCTGACTCGGTTAATTTCTCCCCACTGAGTGTCGTCTTACCCACGTCTTGTCTATATTCAAGGGAACCACAGTCCTGTAATTCTCTTGGGCCAAAAGAGGCATGTGTGTTGGAGGTTAGAGTGAAGGGTTTGTTAAGAGAGTTTTCCAAACTCTTTGAAAGTACCTTAAGACTTGGAGAAAGGCTTATGCATCTCTGCTATGTACTAAAATAGACGTGGCTTGGAGCCTAAAATGAAGGGTTTGCCAATGGAGTTTGGCTTGTCCATCCTCTACGAGGGTGGTCTCGCTTGACTAATATAAAGAGGGGCATTGACTAGGGAACTTGACACCTTGGGGCGAGTATCAAACCGATCACCTGTCTCTCTCTCTATGATGCGACTCTCCACATCATACGAATCTCTACAACTCTATGGTACGAACTCCAAAGTATGAATGTATGACTTAATAGAGAAACCCTCAAACATATAAATCCTAAACTATCATAAGAAATAATATTATGAGGGAATTTGTAATAGCCATCAAATTATAAAAAAAGATAAATTACAAATACCTCTCGCAAGTTTTCTACAAATACAACTAAGTCCTTGGCATTTTAGAAATTACAACACATTTCCGGAGGTTTGTATTTGCATAACAATTACCCTTACGTGAGTCCGTCGTAGTTTAATTAACAGATTTTGACATTGTCTGGAATTTATTTTTTTAAATACCCATTTTAGCTTTTGGTAGGAAATTAAAAATAATGCCCGTATCTATTTACTGTATAATTTTAACTTATGCTAAATAATGTACAAACCTTTCAAGCCTTAAGTGATTGTCCAACAATTGAATTAATTTGAACTAAAAAACAATTTCCACTAATCTTCTCCCTCACCTCTCTCTATAGATCTATCTATCTCTAATAATACTACTGTAAGAATATATTATTATTATTATTGGGATATTTTTTCATTATTAGGATTATGAGAATATACTATTATTATTATTGGAATATTTACTCATTATTAGTATTTTTTTATAGCCTATATATATATGATGTATTCCTTCATTATTATTCAAGCATTTGTAATATAGTAATAATACTTTCAGCTTTGTTTTAATAGTATTAAAGCCAAAACCCTAGCAGCCGCTATAACGGATTGTCGTCGGCCTTCGCAAATCCTCATTGTCGGCCTTCGCAACCTTCGCATCTCTCTCCCTTAGTTTTGCAAATCCTAGCACCTTCTCGTTCGCAAATCCTAGCACCTTCGCTTCTCTCTCCCCCTTGTTTGTTGCCGCCAACCCTCACTGAACCTCTATTTGCCACCACTGGCCATCGCCGACCCCTTCCCTAGGTCTGACGACCATCGCCGACCTCTGTTGCAGCCTTTGTGGTCCTTTCTTTTCCAGATTTGGTTTCTTACTCCTCTGCTCTGCATTATGTTTTGTTTTATCTCCTTCACCATGTCATAAGACAAGTTGCAAGCTAGTAGCATTCGGTTGAATGGATCCAACTACTTATATTGGTCAAATGTTATGAAAAATTTCTTTCTTGGAAAAGGCCGATGGGGATATGTAACCGACTCAACCGTTCGACCTACCAACCCTAAGGCTGAGGGGTATGATTCATCTATTGCCACTTGGGAGATGGAGAATGCACAGGTCCTTGGTTCTATAATTTTGTGGAGCCAAGTATTGGCATGAACTTCTCCAAATATATGACCACCAAACAAGTGTGGGAATATCTCCATAATATGTATCTTATATCTAATTTTGCCAAACGCTATGAAGTAGAGATGACTATTCGAAGTGCCAAGAAAAATGAAAAATCCATCAATGAATTCTAAACTAAGATGACAACCTATTTAGATTAATTGGCTCTTATGATACCCTCAAATTTGCAGCTTCTCAATAGTTATATTCAGTATCGGGAAGAGCAAAGGCTAGTACAACTTTTCATGGCACTCTGTGATTAGTTTGAAGCACTACATGGTGCCATTCTTCATCGTTCCCCATTACCCTCCGTTGATGGGGCTGTTTGTGAGCCCGTTGTGGAAGAGACGCGGTTGAAAGTTGCTGAGAAGGTCATTCCCTCTCAATCAGTTTTCGCCGCCCCGTCCTCCTCTGGCGGTGTTCATTCTCTTCCTCCACTGCTGCCTACTACTACTCATCTGCTTCAAGTCACGGGTAAGCCAAACTCTCGTGTTGCCATGGATGAATGTAGCTTCTGTCGTCAGAAGGGCCATTGGAAATCTGCATGCCCCAATTTAGCACAGAAGAGCTATTCTTCCTCTACTGCTCCTTTGCGTACCTCAGCTCCAGTTTATTGCCCTCCTGCTGCCCTTGCTATACCTGCATCCACTGGATCTATTTCCCCTCCATTCCAAGCTCTGTTTGATAAGTTTCGTCAATTTCAGGCCATGCTTGCCTCTCTTGAGAATCATTCACATGCTTCTATGATTACCTCTTGCTCAGGTTCTCATTATTCTTATCTTTCAGGTATTTCATTCTCGACTTGGATATTTGATTTTGGTTCTTTCCATCATATGACGTCCAATTTATCTTGTCTTAGCAATTGTCCCATTTATCTCCTGTCACTGTTTGCACTACCGATGGCTCTCTTCTGCATGTTGTTTTCATTGGCTCAGTTATTCCCTCTACTACGTCCAGTTTGTCTATTTCTGATGTCTTTTATATACCACAGCTGCTTGTTAGTCTACTGTCTGTTAGTCAGCTTTTTGACTCTAGTTTTGATATTCTTTTTTCTTCTACTGTTGTGTTGTTTAAGACTGGAGGCCACACAGATTGGGATCGGGCATAGAGCTGGTGACCTTTACATTCTGGAGAGCTTGCATATTCCTCTAGTGTCCACTACTGCCATGTCTTCTTTTTTTTTAAATCAACATTCTTCACTTTTTTATCTTTGGCATTCTCGTTTAGGTCATTTGTCAAGTGATCGTTTAAAAACTTTAATTCAGTCTGGTAGTTTAGGAAAAGTATCTGTTAGTGATATTTCTGAGTGAAGTGGTTGCAAATTTACAAAAAAGTTCGCCTTACCTTTTAATAAAAGTACATCTATTTCTACCTGCCCTTTCTCAATTGTCCATACTGACGTTCGGGGCCCTTCTCCCCTTGCCACCAAGGGTGGCTCTGTCTACTATGTATCTTTTATCGATGACTATAGTTGGTTCTGTTGGGTGTATTTTATGTCTCACAAGTCTTATTTTTTTCGCATTTACCGTTATTTTCACTCTATGGTTCACACAAAATTTTCTACCACTATAAAGATTTTTCGTTCAGATTTGGGTGGGCAATATTTTCCCACTTAATTTACAGATTTCTTGGCTTCCTCTTGTACTTTTCATCGGTTCTCTTCTTTCGATACTCAGGCCCAAAATGGTTGCGCTGAGAGGAAACATAGACATATTCTTGAGATAGCAAGATCCCTTCTTCTATCCTCCTTTGTCCCTGTTGTCTTCTGTGGTGAAGCTGTTCTTACGGTTGTGTATCTTCTCAATCGTATGTCCTCTCCTATCCTTTTTAGGCTCTCCCCCTAAGAAAAGCTTTTTGGACATGCTCCCAATTACTCTCTACTCCGTGTCTTTGGTTTTGTTTGTTTTGTTGTTCTCCCTAAATGAGATTGGACCAAACTCTGTGCTCGCTCTGCTCTTTGTCTTCTTAGGGTATGGCCTCCACCAAAAAGGTAATCGTTGTTATGACCCAGTTTTTTGACGTCTCTATGTCTCGCGTTATGTTGTCCTTCTTGAGCGTCTCGCCAACTTTAATCTTCCCCCTAAGTATTGTTATTTTGCTCTTCTAAGTATGTTCCTATTTCCAAAGAGGATTTAGTTTAATATTGATCCTTGTTTCCTCAATGTGCCCTATGAGGAGTTTACTTCCACCATTGACGTCCTTGATTTTTCCCCTCCTTCCTAACCTTCTCAGTCTTCCTCTCTCCCATTGGTTTACTCCTGTCGTACAGTTGCTCCTCCACCTATTTGCACTAGCTCTGGCCCTGTTCCATCTGCTCCTGTGGCTCTTGAGGCTTTTGCCCCTCCTGCCCGTCGCTATCCTGCCCGTACTTGTACTCTGCCGGTAAGACTTGGTTTTTTGAACACTTGTTTCTCTCCATATCGTGCATTTTTGACTTCTATTCATACTTATTTTGAGCGTCATTCTTATAAAGAAGCATGTATTGATCCTAATTGGGTTAATGTAATGTTTGACGAATTATTTCATCTTCAGAAAACTGGTACTTGGGATTTTGTTACTCTTCTTGCAGGTAAAAATCTCATTGGATGCAAGTGGGTTTACAAAGTTGAAACTCACTTTGATGGCTCCTTAGAGTGTACAAAGTTCGTCTTGTTGTCAAGGGTTTTTTCCAAGAATCTAGCATTGATTATGAGGAAACATTTAGCTCGGTGGAAAAAATGACCACTGTTCGTACCCTCATCTCTGCTGTTGCTGTTCGTCACTGGTTTTTCTTTCAACTTGATGTCAAGAATGCCTTTCTTAATGGCTACCTTCATGAGGAAGTTTATATGACCCCTCCTTCGGGTCTTTCCCATTCCCCGGGCATGGTATGTTGTCTCTATAGTGCTCTTTATGAGCTTAAGCAATCTCCACGTGCTTAGTATGAACATTTCCAGTCTATTGTTAGCCAGATTGGATTTCATTTTAGCTCCCATAATTTTGCTCTTTTCATCTGACTTACATTCGGTGGTATTGTTATTTTGCTCTTCTATGTGGATAACATGATCATCACTGGTTTTGATTCGGCCACTATATCCGAAGTCAAACAACATTTGTTTCGAGAATTTGAGATGAAAAATTTGGGCCCTCTTCGGTATTTTGTTGGTATTGAGGTTGCTTGTTCACCTCAGGGTTATCATCTCTCTCAAATTAAGTATGCTTATGAGATTGTTCATCGTGCCCGCCTAACTGATAATAAAATTGTTGACACTGCCATTGAACTCCATGCCAAATTCTCTTCTTCTAATGGGGTTACTCTTGAAGATCTTTCGGTTGATCGAGAGCTGATTGGGAGCTGGTCAGGTGCTTAGTTTATCTAACTGTGACTAGACCTGATATTGCTTATGCCGTTCATATTGTCAGCTAATTTGTCTCTGCTCCTCGCTTTACTCGTTGGGCTGCTTTGCTCCGCATCATCCGTTATGTCTGGCATACTATTTTCAATAGTTTGTTGTTGTCCTCCACCTCCACATTAACTCCTTAGGTCTTGCGGATGCTGACTGAGCAGGTGATATTTTTGATCGAAAGTCTACTATTGGGTATTACATCTTTCTCGGTGAATCACTCATTTCTTGGAAGAGTAAAAAGCAGTGTGTGATTGCCCGTTTCACTGCTGAGACGGAACATCATGCCATGGCTCATGCTACTGCCGAAATTGTCTGGCTCCGGTGGCATCTGTCTAATATGGGTGTCTCTTTCAATTCTCTTACCTCAGTTTATTGTGATAATATGAGCACCATCCAGATTGCCCATAATTCCGTGTTTCATGAGTGTACTAAGCATATTGAAATTGATTGTCACTTTATCCGTCAACACCTTCATCCGGGCACCATTAGCCTCCCATTCATTCTCTTTTCTTTGCAGCTTGCTGATTTCTTCAGGAATACTTACATCGTTGCTTGTTTTTGTTATTTGTTGCACAAACTTTCGTTGCTCTTTGGGCTCACATCATGAGTTTAAAAGGGGGTGTGAAAATATATAATAATAATAATAATTATTATTAGAATAATTTTTCATTATTAGGATTGCGTGAATATATTATTATTATTATTATTGAGACATTTACTCATTATTAGGATTTTTTCCATTATTAGGATTGTGAGAATACACTATTATTATTATTGGGATATTTACCCATTATTAGGATCTTGCGAGAATATGCTATTATTATTATTAGGATTTTTACTCATTATTAGGATGTTTCTATAGCCTATATATATGATGTATCCCTTAATTATTATTCAAGCTTTTGTAATATAGCAATAATACTTTCAGCTTTGCTTTCAACAACAACATTCACAGTGCTTCCTTTATGAACCCATCTCTACTTCACCATCACCACAACGAAAATACTCAGGATTGCACCAAGCCACAATCAGTGGTCGTTAAGCAACCACAACCCCCAACGACCACTGACCTCCATCAACAAACACATTACCCAGCCAATGCCACCTAGAAACAATCCAAATCAACAGCTGATCTTTGCCTTCAACTTCTTCCACACCATAACGTTCTATCACCACACCATTAAGCTAAAAAACCTCTTAATCGATGACGACGACAACCTCAAGGTGACTGATTTTGGGTTGAGCACATTTTTCTGACCATTGGAGGAATGATGGACTACTTCACACCACATGTGGCAGTCTGGCGTACATCGAGCTAGAGGTGACCGATAAGAAATGCTACGACGACGCAATCATTCGATATGTACTATTAGCTGGATTCTTGCCATTTCGGGATGAAATATTGAAATGTACTAGTAGGTCTACAAAAGGGGATTTCAAGTGCCGGCTTGATCTACAAATTGATAATTTTATGGTGATAATTTCAAGTTAATTTACATGAATCTTCCCACCCAGAATCTGCCCCAGCCATCAATCCATCTACTCTAGTTTGCCCAAAAGTCCCTGAGAATTACTGCCATCCCCTCCTCCCTTCCCTTTTTGTGTTTCTTTGATGTCTCTATGTTTGTAAGTAGATCATTTGTTTGTGTATATGTATAATATGTGAAGGTTTGTGTACAAGATTGAATAGAGAGAATTGGTGGCAGCAAATGTCTACAACTCATTTTTGGTTGATGGTGTTGTTTTGGCTTTTCGAAGGTGGTTACTTGTGGTGGAGGTGGTTTGGTACTGGGGAATGAAGAGAGAGGGGGAGAAGGATAGTGCAAGATTTTTGCATTTTGCAACTGGTTGTGGAATTGGCAGGGGTTGATTCTTCCAATTATTTTCAATTATTTTAATCTTGTAAGGGACGAGTGTACTTGTGTTATTTTACAATCTCCATTGATCTCGTTAATTGACACGGAAAATATATAAATTTTGAAAGTACAAGGGGTTGACTGTATATGACCAATATCTCAAGGGAGGTATTTGTTATTTTCCCTACAAAAAATTAACTCAAGAGAGCTGCTTAACTCACCTCACAAGGAGCAAGCAGATCAGGTCACCTCTCAAGGAGCGAGCAGCCTAGGCCCTCTTTGCAAAGAATGAGTTGTCAGCTTGCTTCTGATTAGCGAGCCTTCTTAGCTAGCATCGCAATGAGCAAGCTGCCTTAGCTTGCCTTGACTCTTGTGAGCCAATTGCCTTGGCCCCACCATCACTTAGCGTGCCAGCTCACTTAATACTTCTTGTCCCACAGGCAAGCTCTGTAGTCACGGGTTTAGCCCAGTCGTGGGCTTGTTCGTTGTCACTTTACCTAAATTTAGCCACAAGTGCGCTTAATGTATTGTTGCAAATCGAGCTCCACTCGATAGTATCACGGATCAATAAGTTTTGACTCGGATCAATAAGATGTGACTTGATAGCAGCACAGATCAATAAGATCTGACTAGGCCAATTTCTCTACACTGAGTGTCATCTTACCCACGTCTCATCTATATTTAAGGGAACCACTGTCTAGTAATTCTCTTGGGGCCAAAAAAGGCATGTGTGTTGGAGGCTAGAGTGAAGGGTTTGTTAAGAGAGTTTGACAAACTCTTTGAAACGATCTTTGAAAGTACCTTAGACTTGGAGAAAGGCTTACGTATCTCTGCTATGTACTAAAGTAGACGCGTGGCTTGGAGCCTAGAATGAAGGATATGCCAATGGAGTTCGGCTTTTCCATCCTCTACGAGGGTGGTCTCGCTTGACTATTCATATAGAGAGGGGTGTTGACTAAGGGACTTGACACTTTAGGGCGCGTATCAAAACTGCCACCCGTTTGTCTCTATGATGCGACTCTTCACATATCATACCAATCTCTACAACTCTATGGTACAAACTCCGAAGTCTGAATCTATGACTTAATAGAGAAACCCTCAAAACATATAAATCCTAAATTAATATAAGAAAAACATATTATGAGGGAATTTGTAATAGCCATCAAATTATAAAAAGATAAATTACAAATACCTCCCACAAGTTTTCTAACAAATACAACTAAATCCTTGACATTTTAGAAATTACAACACGTTCCCTGAGGTTTATATTCACATAACAATTGCCCCTGATGTGAGTCAGTCGTAGTTTGATTAACAGATTTTGGCAATGTCTAAAATTTATTTTTTTAAATACCCATTTTAGCCTGGTAAGAAATTAAAAATAATGCCTATAACTATTTACTCTATAATTTTAACTTGTGCTAAATAATGTACAAACCTTTCAAGCCTTAAGTGATTGTCCAATAATTGAATTCATTTGAACTAAAAAACAATTTCCACTAACCTTCTGCCTCGCCTCTCTCTCTATTGATCTATCTATATATCTATCTATCTCTAATAATACAACAACATTCACAAAGCTTCCTTTATGAACCCTTCTTTACTTCACCATCACCACAACAAAAATACTCGGGATTGCACCAAGCCACAATCAGCCGCCGTCAAGCAACCACAACACCCAACGATCACCGACCACTAGCAACAAACACATTACCCAGCCGATTCCACCTAGAAACCGTCCAAATCAACCACTGATGTTTGCTGTCAACTTCTTCCATGCCATAGTGTTCTATCACCACACCATTTAAGCCAAAAAATCTCTTAATCAATGATGACGACAACCTCTGGGTGATTGATTTTGGGTTGAGCACATTTTTCCGACCATCGGAGGAATGATGGACTACTTCACACCACATGCGGCAGTCCGGCGTGCGTCGAGCTAGAGGTGACTGATAAGAAATGCTACGACGACGCAAATGCAAACACTAGTTGTGTGGCATCATTCGATATGTACTATTAGCTGGATTCTTGCCTTTTCAGGATGAAATATTGAAATGTACAGGAAGATCTACAAAGGGGATTTCAAGTGCCGGCTTGATCTACAAATTGATAATTTTACGGTGATAATTTCAAGTTAATTTACATGAATTTTCCCACCCAGAATCTGCCCCAACCATCAATTCATCCTCTCTAGTTTGCCCAAAAGTTCCTGACAATTACTGCCATCCCCTCCTCTCTCCCCTTCTTGTGTTTAGTTGTTGTCTCTATGTTTGTATTAAGTTAATTTGTTTGTGTATATGTGCTTGTATAATATGTGAAGGTTTGTGTACTAGATTGAATAGAGAGAATTGGTGGCTGCAAATTTCCACAAATCATTTTTGGATGTTGGTGTTGTTTTTGGGTTTTCGAAGGTGGTTTACTTGTGGTGGAGGTGGTTTGGAACTAGGGAGTGAAGAGAGAGGGGGAGGACAGTGCAAGATTTTGGCATTTTGCAACTGCTCGTGGAATTGCAAGGGGTTGATTCTTCCAAATATTTTCAATTATTTTACTCTTAGGGGACAAGTGTATTTGTGTTATTTTACAATCTCCATTAACCTCGTTAATTGACAGGGAAAATGTCGCGCTCTCGACCCGAGGCACGTGGACTCCACGAGACAACCTACCTTCATTAATTCAATATTAGGAAATACCCCGAACCCGTTTCCACAATTTAAACTTTCAAATTCAACTAATTCAACTCTAAAACTCAGTATCTATTAAAGATTATGATTTCTTTTTCAAACCTCACAGTATTCTAAGTATATTTCTTAAAAATCTCGGCTGAGTCCCCTCTATTTTTCGAACTATCCCAAATTTTCTGCAAACTTGTTGAATTCATATAACAATCTATACTCAGGCACAACCTGGATTTCAACTCTTAAAAGACAATCTCAACTATTACTAACCATTCATTCCCAGTTTCATAACAGTTATGCCAATTCCTAAAGGAAATTCAATCATAAAAGCTTAAACTATGTAATGACTAACATTCTTCTTCTCATTACTATTGCATTCCTCTCCATGAGACTTAAATTATACATAAACTTCTTTAGATTTGCATACCGATTACATTCATCCAAGACAGTCTCATAAGTTCCGTAAACAAATATATGAGATAAAACACACACACACACACACACACACACACATATATATATATATATATATATATATATATATATGATTTACATCTTTAC
>JAOTRH010203769.1:0-11139 GCA_034768845.1 Heliamphora exappendiculata | reverse complement strand
TCCTCCTTTTCTTCACCTTTCCCAACAGTCTTTAAAGGAAGCTCTGAAATCCTCAAAAAGGGCAATTCTGAAACAAATTCAGTGTCTACCACACTCCACAAACAAGCTAATTAGTTCGAATAGAAAGCCATGGGTGCCCAATAACCCTTGCATACACGATCAGTCTAAAAATAACCGGACCAGGGCTTGACTATGAGTTTGAATTCATGTGCAACTTGCATTCAAGACCCCATGGTTAACGGGATTCTACAATTCACACAAAGTATCGTAATTCGCTACGTTCATGGATGCAAGAGCCGAGAGATATCTGTTGTGAGACAGAGTACCAAAAAAGCATTGACCAGTAACTAGAAAAAAAAATGGGATGAGGGAGCAAAAGACACACGTGAACGCAGAGCAAATTAACATGAAAACTGATCTAATCATCAATTCGCAGTATATAGATAAAATTAAGGGACGGTCATCCAAAACCACAACACAAAGATTTGAACTTTAGGCCAAAGACTAATCGAAACAACAACAGAATCACAGCAAGAGAGTAAAAATTGATAGAGAAAGGGGAAGAGTTAAACCATGAAGAGAAGGCAAGCCAGAGATTTAATAGCAAAAATGGAGGCCTCAACCACCGCAGATTCGATGACAGAGCACACAAACTTCTCCAACGCGATAACTTGAGAGGACAAGCCCTCCATCTCCATCCCACCAACAACAAAAATCTACAGAGAAACCATATATATATATATATAGAGAGAGAGAGAGAGAGAGAGAGAGAGAGAGAGAGAGACTTTCAGAGGAAGAAACACAGAGACTTCATCAAACCCTACCAAGGGTAGCCAAAATTGGGGGTTTATCTAATATCCCTCGCGCGCGCGCGCTCACTCGACATTTATAGCTCTGTTTGGTATGTCCATAAACTTAACTTTTTCAAGAGTTTGTTTAGAGGGAAAAAAAAGTAAAAAATAAAATAAATGGTTTGAGTGATTTTTAATTTTTTTTATTTTTCATTAAATATTTAACAAAGCCGGCTCAAGTCATAAGCAGCTTAGGTGTTTGTGCCTCTATTATAGTTGGGCTTCGTTTTTTAAGGTGATTCATGACTGTTCTATTTAACTAACTTTATTAAGGAATAAATCTCATTATAAAATTAATTTTATTTTAGGTCATGTTTTATGATTTTCGTCCCAAAATATTTTTATTTGTAATTAAATCAAAATAAAAAAATTATATATACAAAGACGTCGGTGCACTTAACAAATTAAAATTTATGTTATACCTTCGGACATTGTCATACGTTCTGGTCGTGAAATTTTTGGACTCTTTCCATCATCTCCTCCATAACATTCGAAGCAACATCATGATTCGTCACTTGAAAGAAATCCCACATCATCGACGCTTTCCTAACTTCCCGATGACCTCCTTCCATCGTGCCAGGTCTTCATTATGCTGCCGAGATCGATGATCAAAAAATTGAACTAAGTTTCGCTTTTGTTGTTAGATATATAATCTAATTATATCATATAATTAAGCTTTACTGTGTATGATTTAATGAAACCTTAATGTTTATTATTTTTTGCGTTTTAAATCTAGTGAAGCATATTAAAAATGAGGCATATTAGAAATTTAAATTTGGGAAACAATTATATTAAAAAATTAGAATATTTTAATATGTATCATTTCAATTTTCATTTGATGTTTCAGACATTATTAATATATCAGTTCAGCAAACTTTTCTATGTGTATCATTTTTAAAAATAATATTGTGCCATGTGTATCATTTTCTATTATAAAAATTAATTGGTCATTCAATTAATGTGTATCATTTTCTACAATTTTAACAAAAATAACAAAAAAATAACATAAAATGAATTAATTAAAATATTATTAATGTGTATCATTTCCTATTACAAAAATAAAACGGCCACTTAATTAATGTGTATTATTTTTTATAATTTTACCAAAAATGACAAAAAATAACATAAAATAGATTATGCAAAATATTATTGGAAAAAACAAAGGGACCAAACTTTGGCATAACATGTTTTGTTATCGAATATGGTAATATGAGAATGTTGGTAATTGTCATTTAATAAAATAGATTTTTTATAAATTTTTTCATTTTAAATACGAAGTCAATTAAACTTAAAAATGGATATAAAAGTTTATTTTTCTAAATATTTTTAAAAAATAACTTTATAGAATACATAATTTTTGAAAAAGACTTATCATCAACTACCTTATTAAAATAGAACACATTCCCAATTTATGTTTTTTTTTAATGCTATTATTTTAGTTTATATTTTTTCATTAGGAGATTGCAGCTAATTTTTCTACTCAATTCATTTTTTTTTGGATTATATTTTTTATTTAAACACTTTTTTTCTTGAAAATATGCCATTTGAATCTTATTAGTTTGAGAATGTGCCATTGAAAGTTTTAGTAATAATTATTCATTCAATTCAATATAAGTTTGAATAATTTATTTATTTATTTATTTTTTTTGGTTCAGATGGAGGCCAATGAGGTGGGGTGAGTCAACCTTGTGAGCTAAGTTGGAACAATTTGTTTTATTTTTTATTTTTTATTTAAAGGAGGCCAATGGAGATGGAGTGAGTAAAACTTATAACCTTCTAAATCGCCTTACAAAGGCTCGGCAACGTAGGCTATACGATAAATTTTTGTATAATTCTATTAATGCAAAAATGTTTTTATTTTTTTATTTAATGCAAAAAATTAAATCATTAGATAATGATATCTTGAAAAACTAATGTTATAAAAAATATGATAGTTTTTCTTATATAAATTGTTTAGATTCTTTTTTTCAAAAAGAAGCTTTTTTGAATAAAGGTAATTCAATTGATGCATTGAATTCTATAAAAAAAATTATATATTACTCTTTCTCAAATATATGCACAAGATCTTACGTACAATACGAGTTGTTTATGCAATTTTTTTAAACAAAGTAAAATTAATTAATTATTATCTAAACTATATCACTAGAATGGTTAACTAATTTATGAATAGTATTAATTGACAATGATATCTTAGCAAATATGAATATAGAAAGTTAATCAATAATTTTGCACCTCAAAAGTAAAGAATATATATTTTAATCTAAATTGCTATATATTTATACAAAAGGCTGTATTTTATTTCTTGCCTTGGCCCCAAATTGGCTTGAGCAGCATCTTATATTTAATATATTTTTATTTTTTAATTTTAAATTGTAGTATTTAAAATAATCATATGACTTTTAAAATTTTTGGGAATAGGATTAACTTTTTACTTGAATTCATTATAGCTATTTTATTTTATTTTTGTAAGAAAAATAGTGTGTTTAAAATGAGTACAATTTTTAAAAAAATTTAAAAATTAGTTGGTTTTTTTTATAAACCGAACAATATAACTTAAAGTTTTTTTTTTTTAAAGTGGGCATTTTAGATATGTCAAATAGGGACACAGCTGGTGTTTGTCAACAAATTTCAACTTTTTTTATTTTTTATAAACCTTTTTTTCCTTTTAAAATTTTTCTGTCACAAGTAATTTAAAAGGTAAAACATTTTTTTGCAAATATTTTAAATTTTTTATTAAAACAAAAAATATGTTTCTACATAAGACAGCATAGTTTGTCATTTCAAAATTTGATTAGTTTTTATTCTAAAATTTTTACTTTTAGAGTTTCTCATAACTATAGTAAGTTAAAATGTATAAAATACCAAACCACAACACTGTGAATTAAAGGTGAAAAAATATTTAATTTTTTTATACTAGTACCACAGCACTCTGGCCACAACTAGCAACTAGCTTAAAATATAATTTTTTATTTTTTGTTTTTATTTATATTTTTAGTTAAAAAATTAAATTTGATTCGAAATAAATTATTTGATAATTTAACTTTTAAACTAATTTTTTTAAAACAAATTTTTTGGATAAAAAATTAGCTTTTTTCTTTTTGTTTAAAGTAGATAATTTTATCATTTTATATATTTTAATATTAACAATTATATGTAATTAGTAGTAATAGCAAATAAGTTATGAATAAAAAATATTATTATATTTTAAAAATAATTAGAGTTTGAATCGAATTTTTTGAGAATATATGTTTTGATTTAATTTTTTAAATTTTTTTACTTTTTTTGTCTAAACTTTAGCTAGAAAACCAAAATTACCATTCAGGATCTGCATTTCATAAGTTTATATACCCATCACTAGGTTTTTTTTTCTCCTTTACAATGCAGTGGTGGTGTTTGTAGTTACTGAGTGGAAAATAATTGTATTTTTGTCTTTTATGATTTTTTTATACATTTTGATATATATTTTTTATTTCTCAATTGTACTCATCCTGAGAAATTTAAAAAAAAAGTTTTTTTTATCAAATCTAAAAAATGTTCACTAAAAAAGGAAGCTATTTTTTTTAGTTGAAAATAGCTCTTTTTTGTATCTTTTTTTGAACTTTTATTAATTTCTAGTTAAGAAATTTTACTTTTCTAAAGAAATTTAAAGATATAAATATTTATAGTAAAAGTTTAAAAAATATTAAGAATTCAAAATAATTACGTAAATTATACTAATTTATTTATTAGGAGTACCACATAACATCCCACATTGTACTCTAAGAATATTCAATATCCGTGTGGGAGTCACGTGTACGTATCATGAATAGTTTTAAATACCGAACGAAATAGTGTACTAGTTTTCTCATTAATATGGTACGTACCGATACTGATTAAATACCAAGTATCATTTTAGATTTATTGTTATAATTAAAATATTTTTCATATATTATTAGAAAAAATTGTTTAATAATAAGTAATTTAGTATAACATAATTATTTATTTAAAATAATATTTTAATTAATTAGTCTAAATTAAAATTTAATATTATTATTTATAGTGAAATAATTAATTTGAAAGCGGTAAAATTTAATATGTATACTTTTTAATAATAATTTAATATTGATTAGTTTTAAAACTCTCCTTTTATTTTACATTTAATATTTGAATTGGAGTATAAAAATAAAAAAATAAAAAAATAAATAAAAAAATTTAAAAAATTAATTTTGGACCAGTACATAGCCAGTATAATCTTGTATATGCCTGTACAGATCGGTATTGACCGGTATATCTGGTACTGACGATACAAAACCAAATAATTAACATATCAATTTTGTTCTAAATTAATATGTACCGATCGATACCAACCAGTATAATACGATATATACAACTATGATATGCATGTGAATTGATCGATACTGACCGATATAATACGATATACAACTATGATATACATGTGAATTACACGTATATAGAAATGATAATTTTTTCCTAGTCCTCTTTGTGTATGGATAATTTTTAATCCGCCTTCATACATCTCCTCCGTTATGTTAAGTATAATTTTTTTTTTCCAAAATAACAAAATTATAGATATTGCCTTTGCTTTTTTTATCCTATTTTCCTTGCTCTGCAATCAAGTATATAAATTAAACGATAAATTACACCGACTTTTTCCAAAATTTTTAATAAAAATATTTATTTTTAAAATATTACTGTTCTCTCCTATTAGTGTTTTTACCGTAACAACGTTAATAAAAATTATTATTTTATTATTTTACCCTTACAATTAAATTATCTTCTCCCCGGCGTCTCACCTCCCTCACCGGCGTATCTTCTCCCCCTCCGTCGCCGTCGCCGTCTCCTCTTCTCTCCCTCCTTCCACTACCACCATCTCTCGGAGGATGAACCAAATCTCCATGGATGAACCCTTCCAACGCCGCCGTCACCAAAACTCTGCCAAAACCAAATTGCCGGCGCCAGTTGCGAAACGCGAAAAAGTCGCCCAATCAAGCGCCCCTCGGCGAGGAGGGCATTGATCTGCCGTGGTGAGTCCAGTCGGTGGTTAGCGAGGAATGGACGGCTGAGGTTTTCGACGTCGCCCAATCAAGCGTCTCTTCTCTCTCACCGAGTCACCGACGTCTCTTCTCCCCCTCCGAGCCGGCTGAGGTTTCCAGATGGGTTTTTCCCATCTGGAAAAACCCAGATGGGAAAACCTGCTTCCCACCTCGCCGTCGCCAGTTGGGGCTTAATTGAAGTGATTGCTACTTGCTGCGTGTTTGGGTGAAATTCTTTTGGTGTAACTACAATTGCAATTTTTTTTGTTCTAATTTCTTTGGTCTCTCTCTCCCTTCAATGCTTGGTCTCTTCTCCCCCTTCCATGGTTGTCGAACACATGGAATTAGGGTTTGAAGGTGGCATTTTGTGCTCTTCTTTTGAGAAGTGAGATAATGCACAGAGAGAGAGAGAGAGAGAAAGTCAGCGGCCATGGCTTCAAAGACTCGTCTTTTGATTTCCACGTATTTGAAAAAAACCAATGTTGCCGAGAGAGATATGAAGGTGGTTCTGGGTTTGAACTGACTTCCCCTATTTTTTTTTCCAACTTGCTCATTTCATTATTTCTTTGACTGCTTTGAGTTTCCTAATCTGTTTGAGATTTCTAGGTTTAAAAAAAAAAAATCAGGTGCTTGCTTTTGCAGGCAAATCCGATCGAGCTTGTATCTCGGATAAAGAAAGTACAGGAAGATGTACCATCTTTGAAAGAGCAATGCCGCGAACTACTCGCAGCTAAACAGGTTTCTATTTCCCCTCTGCTTGGTTGGTCATAAAACGTTTGAAGAAATGATAAAAAATGCACGATAAAGTTTCGAAACTGTAACCCAGAATCCGTTTTCTTTTCCGTCTTTTGAATTGCTCACACATGGGTCTATTATTTGGGGTTTCAGAGTTCATTCTATGGGTCCCTAGGTCTTCAACTGAATTTGACCGCTTGAATGTGTATGGTTAGTTTGTTTTTCCTGTGATGTAAAACCTAATTGTTATTTATACGATTATCAAAAAAATACATTCTTTGAACTTGTAATCCTTTCTCCAATTAATACATTTCTTTCGCTGTTAAAAAAATAAACGAGAAGATGGAGGGATCAGGGAAGCCATCAACGAGAATTAGGAGAAAGATGGAAAAAGGATGTTCAGAGAACGAGAAAGATGGAGAATCTGGGAAAATTTAAAACGAGGGTATAATAAGTATTTTAAAAATATTAAAAGTTAATTTTATTAATTTTTGTTATCATCTGTTGTTGATGGAGGAGTAGTTTTGAAATCAAATATTAAAACAGAATGGATACTTAGTGATATTTTAAAATTTATATGAGATGTGTTTATTTTTATTAGAAATTTTAAAAAAAATTAGTGTAATTTGCTCTAAATTAAATATTTTTAAAATATGAATATATTATAAAATTTTGTAAAAAAAAGAGGACCGGGACAGAAATTCGTACTTTACTAAATTAATTGACAGAATTGAACGAAAAATGCCATTGAGCACGTCCTTTGGATTGATAATTTGAAATGAATATTTACGGAATCTCGTGAATAGGATCAAATCTTATTCTAATAGTGTGAAGTCACCGTGTGTGTACTATGGGTGTTGCTTTTGAATAGCATCAATTAAGGATCTTTTGAATTTTAAAAAGCAAAACGTAAATGTATTAACCAATAGTTATTTAAAAAAACATTTTTTAAACTTAGAACTCTGAGAAATTATAATTGGATTTTGGAGCTTCAAGATATTACGTTTGTTTGATATTGAATGGGTGCACTAATTGATCAAAATATTATGTTTATTGTGTTTGAAATCTTATGCCTCGTAAAGACTCAAATATATACTTTGTATTGAATTATTAGTGCGATATTTTATTTTTTTTTAATTTTTTATGCTTCTTACATTTTTTAATATATTAATTTAAAAATTAGATTTTTTTTATAATTAAAAAGAAAGGAGAAAGAGGAAAGTAAAAAAAAAGAGAGAAAGAAATAGCTAACGAACAAAGGGTTGAGAAAAGAGAAGAGAAAGGGGTGTGTGTGGGGGTTGTTGAAAAAGGAGATAAATCAATACATTTTTTGAGTAGCATCAATCAAGGTTCTATTTTAAGATTTTAAAAATAAGGTTTAAATGTATTATTAAATAGTTATTTTAGAAAATATATTTTAAACTAAGTTTTTTTAAAAGTTAAATTGAAATGTTAAAGCTCCAAGCTTCAAAATAAACACTATTTTTGTGTTACACACACACACACGCATATATACATTTATTTTATTTTATTTATTTTTATTTTTAATTAAATTGTTAAATATTTTGATTAAAGATTTTTATTCTTTTAATTTATCTCATAGAAGAATTAGAAAGGTAAAATTTATATTACAAAACAGAATAATCTTATACGATAGGTTATATTTTTTATTTAATAGTTGGAATTGTGTTAAAAGAGTTAATCGTTTAAAATGAAAGAAGATATATTTTTTTTCTATATCTATCTCAAGACATATGGAAAGAAATAAAAAATGAGAAATTATTTTCTTATTCAGCATATAAAAAAATAGAAGAAAATTAAAAAATTTATTCTCATTCTACGCCTATTCGGAAAATATATATGTTTTTTTCCTTATTAAACATATAAATAAATGAAAGAAAATCAAAAAATTAATTATTAAACTCAAGTATTCTTTTATTTTTTTTCATTTTAAATTGAATTTTTTAATAATTAGCTTTATAATATTGAAAGATAATTAGTTTTTTTTGTTAATCATTTTTTTTGTTAATTGTATTGGGAAAGAATAATTAATTTTGTTTGACTAAAATTATATTAATAGTGCCTTTAGACACGAGTTATTTATAGTATACACATATATATATATATATATATATATATATATATATATATAGTAATAGAAGTTTAGACAAGACAAAAAAATATGCTAAAATACGTTAATAAATCAAATTTATGTTTTATGGTCTTAATTTTTAGTGAACTTTTTTGGCTAATTATTTTTTATTTTTTTGACTTCCAAAAGACAAAAACATTATAATCAAGATATAAAGACTTTTAGAATAAAAATAAAAATAAATTAATTTATTCAGTTTTATCTCAAATGGACCCTACAAACAGTGGCGACTCCAAAAATTTTTATTAATAAGATCATTCAAAAATTTAAATTTTATTTATTCTATAAAATAATAGCTTTTACACTAACTAAAATTATATTATTTTAATAAAATTAATTATACACTAACTAAAAAAATCTTATACTAATAATTTTCTTTTAAAAATTCATGAGTCAATTGACCCACAACCCTCTTACTGGCGCCTTGCCTATACATAAAAATGATTTCATTTTAGAAAAAGGAACCATCTATTTTACATTTCACACGTATAAAATAATTTCTATTTTGTTGTGATTTTTATTTCATTCAATAATTGATTTAATTGTTCGTATTATTTTATTTAATAATTTAACTCTTATCGAATCAATTTAATACAAACATTCTAAAAACACCATTCGATATGAAGGAAAACAATAGACTATATTATATTAATTCCATTTTAGAAATGTTTTAGAAAAGCACTTCCTATTTTATTATAATTTAATAGTTAAAAAAAGAAAAAAAAAAGATTTCTATTAAAACAGTTTATATTTTAATTCTATTTCATAGGAGAAAAACAGTTTTTATTTTAATTTTATTTCACAAGAAAATAACTTCTTTTACAAACAGTTTTGCTTTGATTTAGAAGAAAAAAAAAAAAAACAAAGCAATTCATTGTTCTATTGATCAGCAGTGAGCGAGCGAACGAGCGATAGATAGAGAGAGACCTGAGGAATTGAGAGAATATCTTTTAATATAAACTTTTAAGAGATATTTTTTTTTTGAGAAAAAAAATAAATAAATAAAGTGAGTGTGTTTAAAATGATTTTAAAAAATTAAATATTTTTAAATTTTATTTTTAAATTCTCTTAAAATCGTGCAAAAGATAGAATTCTAAACAAATTAACTTAAAAATTAAAATTTAAAAAAAAAACTGGCTTATTTATGAGTAACTCTACTTGCACACCCAATGTTCACAGATCCGGTGACAGATGCCCATTTGGATGGCCACGTCATCGTGTACTGAGATTTTGGCAACAAGAGAGATAGAGGGAGGGGAAAGAAAATCTATAGCCTGAACCCGAAATGCCGTTCGTGGGAATACTGGAACTTTTTAAAAAGTTTAATAAAAATAGTATTTATAAAATATATTTATAAATTTATTTATAATTTTAAATTAATTATTCAAATTAAATTATTTGTAATGTACTTTGGAGGTGTTTAGCTGAGCAATTTGGACAAATTTTTAGTTTTCTATTATTAATTTTAGTAATAAATTATTATTTTTATATACCCACAACTTATGCTGCAAGATATAATTTTTTTCTTATTTCAGTTATAAACTAAAATATTTATCAAATAATAATAACTTTTGCTACAAACGACAATTTATAATCTATTAGTTTCGACAATATTAAACACATATTTTATACTTCAAATAAATTTGAACTATTTATTTTAAATTATGAATATATTTATAAATATATTTTATAACTTTATTGTATAATTCTAAAGGCCCGTTTGACAACTCTAACTTTTTGACTTTTTGACTAAAAATACGAAAAAATTATCATAAACCGTTAGGCAAAAAAGTTAAAAAATCAAAAAGTCAAATGAGTACACTGACTCCTAGAATATTCTAACCATACTTCAACCACTTTTAAAATATAATAATACAATTTATTCATAACTTATTTACTACCACTATCAATTACATATAATTATTAATATTAAATATATAGAAGTGCAAAATTGTCTAATTTGAACAAAAAGTAAAAATGTTAGTTTTTTACTCAAACAACCAACTTCAAAAAAGTTAACTTAAAAGCTAAGTTACAAAATAATCTATTTTGGATTAAATTTAACTTTTTGGTTAAAAATGTAAAAATATAAAAAATTAATTTTTAAGCTAGTTGCCAATCATGCCGTGAATGTACATATTTCATATAAGCAACATCTCCCGCAAATTTTAAAAAAATGTAAATTATACTGATCTCTATTGAGATTTAGCAAAATATCAACCATTTCTCATGTGGTTTCAAAAACATCACTAACCTTCTCTGATATTTTAATTTTAACACTAATTAAGCTCAACCGTTAAAATATTTAATGAAAATCACTATTCTCGCCCTAAAACCGCCCTCAAAACCACCACACCCCAAAATCACC
>JAOTRH010203738.1:0-11139 GCA_034768845.1 Heliamphora exappendiculata | reverse complement strand
GGGGTGGTGGTTTTGGGGGAGACGGTAGTTTTCAGGGCGATTTTAAGGGTGATTTTGGGGTGTGGCGGTGGTTTCCGTTAAATTGAACAAAAATTGTAACGGTTGAGGTCTCTTTGATATTAAAATCAAACCTGAAAGAGGTGTTAGTGCAATTTTTAAAACCACATGGGGAGTTTCTGTTTTTGTCAGAAACCTCAGGGGGGGACAGTGTAATTTACCCTTATTGTTATTATCATGTGTGTGGGTATATGAATGTAATAGTGTTTTCTAGTATTTTTAATATAAATAAGAGTGCTTGTCTACCGGTTTGGTACGGTTTCTCATTATTTTATTTCTTCTAACAATTGCTTGGTCTCATCGACCTTCGACGACCCCTTTTTTTTTTACATCGGTGACCTTCGATGACCTCGCCGACCTTTGACGACCTCCTCCAGTACTTCGACGACTCTCTACAACCTCACCAGTAGCAATTCAACCTCGTTGGTCCGACGACTCTCTGCGACCTCGCTTGCTCACCTTTGGCATTATTTGACAGTTTTGGTTTGTTCCACCTTGGCTACTGTTTAGCTCCTTGCTTATTCCCTGTTTGGCTCTGTTTGTTTCCTTGGGCTCTGTTTGGCCTTATTATTTATCTCTGCTTGGAATCAATCGAAACCTTCTGTCTCGACATTAGGGGTTGTTTGGCTCTTTTTGTTTCCTTTGGCTTTGTTTGGCTCCGAGACTCTAGATTGGCAACCCTTTGCCATCGAAAAACTTCAATCGAGACTCTTTTTGCTGCAAGGAACCCTTCACCAACGCCGGCGATTGTAGCGCTCTCTTGTCCTCGCCAATTTTGTCCCTTTGGTTCTGGTGATTTTGGACATTAGTTCATCGCTGTGAGACTTTAGTATTTGTGTTGTTTACCTTGTTGAACGATCACATTGCACGCTATAGTACCAAATTGCATGGAAGTTCTTCGCAATGGGCATGAGTTCCTCTTTTAACTCGAGAATTTAGATGCAACTTTTGGCATGTGATTTGAATTTTCTCGCCTTTTAGTGGTGCTCCAAATCTTCTTAGTGCGTTCTCTGTTTGAGCAGTTTTAGACCACATACCATACAGGTACCCTTTGGGCTCTAATCTTATGCATTTTCTATGCTTACGTTTTCTTCGGGTTTGCATAGTTCCTATCTCACTGGTATTTTTCCCACTACTTGGATATTTGATTCCGGTTCTTCTCATCATATGACTCGTCCTGACATTGTGTATGCCATACTTGTGGTGAGTCAATTTGTTTTTGCTCCTCACACTACTCATTGGGCAGCTCTGCTTCGCATTCTGCGTTATGCTCGTGACACTATCTCTCAGAGCTTATTTTTTTCTTCGTCTTCCCCGTTGACTCTTCAGGCTTATGTTGATACGGATTGGGCTGGTGATGTCTCTAATCGCAAATCTACTACTGGATTTTGTGTATTTCTTGGTGACTCCCTCATTTCTTAGAAAAGTAAAAAACAGGCTGTCATTGCTCGTTCTACTGTTGAAGCTGAATACCGTGTCATGACTCATGCTACTGCGGAGATTGTTTGACTCCGTTGGCTCCTCTCTAATTTGGGTGTCTCCATTTCTTCTCCTACTTCTCTCTACTGTGATAATAATAGTGCGATCCAGATAGCTCATAACTCTGTTTTCCATGAACGTACGAAGTATATAAAGATTGATTGTCACTTTGTTCGTCAGCATATTCAATTTGATACTATTGATCTCCTCTTCGTCTCCTCGTCATTACAGCTTGCCAATTTTTTTCCTAAGACTCATACCTCGGCTTGTTTTCGGTTCTTGCTTGACAAACTCCCACTGCTCATTGAGCTCGCATTATGAGTTTGAGGGTGGTGTGAGAATATATGGTTGAGATATTTTTCTATTATCAAGATTATTAAAATATACTGTCATTACTATTAATATTATTATGATTTAGTTTCCTAGTTAGTCTATTATTATTATTAGGATTTCTATAGCCTAAAATTTGATGTATTATTTCATTGTAAATTAAGCATTTTGATTCAATATGCAATAATAGTAGTTTTTACTTTATTTGCTAACGCTAACGTCATCGTACAGCAGATGACGTCAACACGCCGTTTCTACCTCACAGTACATTTCAGACTAATTAGAAAACTAATTAGAACTGTTCTAGAGTTAAATCTTTCCTCTGATACCATGAAAGTGTAAAGGTAGTAACTTTAGGGTTTTAGAAAAGATAAGGAGAAGAAATTAGGAATTTAGTAACATAATCAATTCTCTTTCCTTGACGTCTATTTATATTAAATGAATATACGACACAATGACAAAATACCTTTAATACAAAAAAAGAAAAACTCTAACATAAACCACACAAAGGGGCCTCTTAATAAGCGA
Organism: Heliamphora exappendiculata; assembly: GCA_034768845.1. Taxonomy (NCBI): domain Eukaryota; kingdom Viridiplantae; phylum Streptophyta; class Magnoliopsida; order Ericales; family Sarraceniaceae; genus Heliamphora; species Heliamphora exappendiculata. The sequence continues at coordinate 8,745 of JAOTRH010203738.1, read as the reverse complement.
TGTGAGACAATCCAAGACTTTAATCAGTTTGAACATCGATATCCTACTCGTGACCGTCGCCCATCAGTAGGGTTACTTGGTTTTATTAGTAATTGTTTCTCTTATTCATACCGTTCCTTTTTATCTCGTATCCATACTTATATTGAACCCAAGTCCTACTATAAAAGCTTGTAATTTATAATCCCAATTGGGTCAATCCCATGAATGATGAACTCCCTGCTTTTGCAAAAACTCAAACTTAAGAGTTGGTTCCTCTCTGATGGTAAAACTCTTACAGGTTGCAAGTGAGTCTATAAAGTGAAGACTAATTATGATGGATTGGTAGCAAGTGGGACTATAAAGTGAAGACTTAATCTAATGGATCTTTAGAGCAATATAAAGCTCGTTTAGATGCTAAAAGTTTCTCTTAGGAGTATAGAATTAATTATAAGAAGACTTTTTCCTCAGTTGCCAAGATGACCAATGTCCGCACTATGATTTTTGTGCCAACTATTTACCAATGACCTCTTTTTCAGTTAAATGTCAAGAATGCATTTCTCAATGGGTATCTTCCCGAAAAAGTTCCTTTGGGATTCACCCACCCTTCTCGACTTGTTTGTCGTCTTCATCGTGCTCTATATGGCCTTACGCAGTCTCCTCATGCTTGGTATGAGTGCTTTCAATCTGTTGCTCTCCAAATTGTCTCCAACCTAGTACACATGACTCTGCTTTATTTACTCGGCACACCTCTATTGGTTTAGTCCTCTTGTTATAACGGACGATAAGATCATTACTAGTTCTGACTCTGTTACCATTAGTGAGGTGAAGCTCAACTTGTTTCAAGAGTTTGAAATGAAAGATTTTGGACGTTTTCGTTATTTTCTTGACATCGAGGTTGCTTCATCTCCCAAGGGTTATCTGTTATCTCAACCCAAGTGTGCTAGTGAAATTCTTCATCGTGCCAATCTCTCTAATAATAAAACAATTGATACTCCTGTTGAGTTCCATGCAATGTTTTATTCTTTAGATGGGGTTCCTCTTAATGATCCTACAGAGCATCGTGAGTTAGTTGGTTGCTTGGTTTATCTTAGTGTGACTCATCCCGATATTGCTATGTTGTTCACATTGTTAGTTAGTTCGTTTCTGTTCCTCGGTCCACCCATTGGGCTGCCCTATTATGCATTTTGAGATATATTCATAGTACTATTTTTTCAATGCTTACTCTTATCTTCTACTTCGAGTTTGACTCTTCGTGCTTATGTTGATGCTGATTGGGCATGTGATATCATAGATCAAAAGTCCAAATCTTGTTTTTGCGTATTTCTAGGTTATTCTTATTTCATGAAAGAGCAAGAAACAAACTGTTGATACTTAATCTACTGCTAAAGCTAAGAACCGTGTTATGGCCCATGCTACTGCTAAGATTGTTTGACTTCGTTGGCTTCTTTCAGATATAAGCGTCTCTCCCTTCTTTCACGCATTTGTATTGTGACAACAAGAATGCTTTTCAGATTGCTCATAATTTAGTATTCCATGAGTATGCGAAGCATATTAAAATTGGCTACCATTTTGTTCGACAACATCCCCAGTCCAACACTATTACTCTTCCTTTTGTTCTATCATCGCTTCAATTGGTTGATTTCTTCACTAAGACCCATACAACTGCTTGTTTTCATTTTCTTCTTGACAAACTCTCAATACTCTCTGCACTCCCATCCTGAGTTTGAGGAAAGGGTGAACGTATGTATACTATATTTGTATTTTTATGATTTATGCCTTTTGTTCTTTATAAGTAGGTTAGTTTTCTAGTGAATGGAATTAGCCTATATAACCTCTTTGTTAGACTTGTAAATTGTAACATTCGAATGATTGGCAATTATACAATCCATGTTTTTGTTCCTCCAAAACTAACATGGCAACTAACCCCATAAAATAAAAGAAAAAAAAACTACTGTTATTAGAGGACTTTTTAATTGGTCTATAATTGACTCCATTTTTTAATTGGATAATTCTCTCCAAATCCATCTAAGGATTTCACTTTCACGAGCCAACTTTTTCCTGCTGCTCTCTTCAATCTTCATAATCGTTTAATTGAAAGTTTAATTTTGTTTGTGATTTGTTGAAACTAGATAATTAATTGTTGAGTAGTGCAAAAGTTATTATCCTATAGAACAACTGAAATTTAAGTTTGTGAATGAGTCCATCTACAAAAATTCTTGGAGTCACCATGGTTTGACGACAAAGTAATAGATGCATAAATATCAACATGGGTAGCACTGTAGCAGTATGGGTTTTATACAACAAAAAATTACGAAGGCAGATGCAAGTTAACAAGCTAGTATGAACTAACCTTGTGATATTCAAGAGTATCCCCAGCAGCCTTACGAACATCCACCATGAAAAGGGATGGGGCAACTTCAAACACCTGAATACAAGATACAAATACAAATTGAAAATTGAAGATTTAGTCAGGGTTAGAAATCTCTGAGAAATAATACTTCCACGTGGAGCCATGGCCTGTCTATCAACAATAGCAGAAGACGTAATCAAGAGATTGAAGTTTAATAACTACCTCCAACACAACAGCAAATTGTCCCATCTTATTTGCGGATACTCCTTCAAGTCTTGTCTGTGGAAAGCAATCACTTGAAGGAATTAAAACAGAGACTAAAACAATATTCTCAAGTTTAGCACTTAGGGTCAGTGAAACGGACCTTATGATTCAATTAACTTCATTGATTTACACAAAATATAATATACCACACCTAACCAATAGTTCCCAAGATCCTTCTTCCTCGGTCAATTCACCGAGCTATTAATTTGTCCAGAATCACCATCATATGCATTAACGGTATATCTAGAAAGGGTGTTTCTCCCTAACATGAATCATCATTGGAACCAGAGGGGATGAATAGGAAACAGAAGAATAGCAGCGCAGATCCCAACAAACAAAGCAGGGATAAGAAACTCTTAGAACACATTAGAACTTCGCAACATAGGATCAAACATAAGTTTATAACCCAAAATGTGGAGGGGGGGGGCTAGCACCACATCATAAAATCATTCAGCAAACTCGTCAGCCATTTAGCCTCAAACTAGGAAGGGCTTCATCTCTCTTATAGTTGCAATCGATGATAACACATCATCATTGAATAAAGAAAACATGGGGAAACATCAGAGTAGGATCAACTATGAAATATATTAGAAACTCTACCTTGTAATTGCGTGTATGGACCTTGAGACCCATTACTTCTGCAGCAGCCTCAATTGTTGAAATGATAACATTAGCCGGTTGGCAGGAAACAAAACGAGTTTGTCGCTTTATATAATCCTGAAATATCAAAGTCAATTGCCCTCATTTGCTGAGTAGACAACTATACATGAAGCTAATGAACCAGCCTATGCATGACAAGCATGAGGAACAAACACTTAACTAGTAACATGCCATCAATTGGGAGTCATACTTCTGACAAAAGCAATAGATGAGCAACAAGTTTAAGGTGCCCAGCCTACGCATGACAAGCACGGGAAACAGACACTTAACTAGTAACATGCCATAAATTGGGAGTAATACTTTTGATAATCGCACTTAACAATAAAGTAAACAGATTTCAGAAAGTATCAAAAGCAATAGGTTGCCCCACAAGTTTAAGGTGCCAATTCCAGCAAGCAGATAGCTATGCCAGTAATGCCCAAATGAAAAATAAAATGAGAAAAATGAAGGATAGATGGAACCCTATATTAAGCACTCCACTGGTTGTAATTAGAAGTCACTGTATGTACCTGACGCCTGTCAAACAAGGCTGAGAGATTCAACCCTTGAGAGAGGGTAATCATCTCAAATGCATTCATTACTAAAGGCCCATTGTCACTATTTGCAGATTGTTCAGTTACATACTGATCCTGCAAAATACAAGAAACTACCAAATATTAACCCTAGAGAAGTTGAAAAGCATGGATAGGCAAGAGACAAATATTGAAGAGCATCAGAATACAGTACCAGCAATAAGAATTGAAATTATATCCTAATATGTGTGACTAGAATAGGCCAAAGCTAAAAAAACTATCAATGTGCCACCTCTAGCATGCAGAGTAAAATAACAACAAAAAATGCCCAACCTCGATGTCATCAAAAACTGCACGAACATCGTCTAAAGTCACTTCTTCATCTTCTCGATTGCCAAGATCCACATAATTCTTTTGGAACCATGGATCATTTTTAATCCCTTCAATTGTAATACGCTGCATGAATACAGAGTGCAAATACAAAAAGTTGAGAAGAATAAAAAAATCAAAATGATCCTAAAGTATGGTTATACTAAAATTTCATTAGTTTACCTAGTAAAAATACAACCAAATGTTATTAATTCCACTCAAACACAAACAATAGGATTTTGACAGGCAGCACAAACTAAATGTCAGACCAACTCAAAAAATGTGTCAAGGCAAGAATGGGCAGAGAGAGACATATCCGTGGCCTTAGAGAGCAGTATACAACCATCTTCTTATATTGACAACTCATAATAGGCAAGGATCAAAATTTCATTTCGGTGTGTTCTTCCGATTAGCTAAGAAACAAAAACATTTCGAAAATGTTTCGAGAGCATTTCAACCATGACAAAATCATAAATGTTTAGAAACATATGGTGAATTCTAGGTATTAAAAGACTATTATTTGATTGATTAAACATATAGAAACTTATGTACTTATTCACATTAAAGAACAAGTGTAAATCATAAAATTAATATTTCCATGGATTATTTTTTATGTATAATTAAATACTTAATTTTATTAAATACGAGTGTAATCAATTTTTTTTTAAATGTCATATTCCAACAAAATAAGGAGTAAATTGGAAATATTTATCAAAAAATTTAAATTCCTTCCAATAAAACTTGTTTAAATATATTGCGCAATGTTTTCATGTGTCTCCAAAAAAATGCTAGAATTTCGTTATTCCACTAGTGTTTTGTTTCGGCCACTTGGGAAACAAAAGCGTTTTAGCCGTTTTGATGGAAACCAATGGAAATTTTGTTCCTTGATAATAGGTACGGCTGAAAACAAACCTTGCATCTGTTGTCAAGTGTCACGTGGCATCATATGAACTTCTTCAGGCTCATAGAACTTCTTTTGGCTCATAGATGCAAGCAAGGGAGTTTGGGAAACCTTGCTAGGGAAAGGGTACTACGGAGTTCTTATTGAAGGAATACGAGATTAATTTAGGCATAAAAGTTAATTTCATAGGTTAATTAAGACCAAAAAAAAAAATTGTAGTGCAAGTGATCTTTGTTTGTATTTTTTTTTTTTCTGATCGGAAAATATTTACACACCCACTCCCACTCCCACTCCTTGCATTTGGTAAGGTTTGAATTCTCAACCTCCCATTTGGAAGGCTAACACTCATACCATTGGACCAAAGGCACTTGGTTTCTTCGTTTGTATTGTTTGTTTGAAGGAAAAACTCATTATCAGCATAAGCCTTAAAGCGTCTGAAACTAAAGGTTGTTGCTGCTGAAAATTTCATTTTCATACCAAAACATAGCTTAGTGGAAACCACCGGATGGCTATCAATTTGGTATCATTCAATTATTTACATTTACCAATAGATTTGTTGTGATTCTATGAATAACTTCCTTTGTAGCTAACATTTTAAATATACAGGAGAAATGGCCAAATTTACATTACATGACACATTTTTGTATTTCCAACTCCTTCATTCAGGGAAATTTAGAGTTCCACCTGTAAGCAGTTCGTTTTCATAAATAGTATATTAGGAATGATGACATATATGTTAAACTGGTCATCCTTTACTTTGATTGCATGCTAGTCAGATTTTTTATTTTATTTTATTTTTTGCATTTTGAATTCTGCATTTGAACTCAATCGACATAAGAACAAGGGATAATAGAAAAACCATATTTTTTATGTTCCTACAGCACATTGGCCAAGCAACTGCCACTTATGCACATACATCGAGTTCATTCATTCCATATAGTTAAATAAGCAACGATCTTCATACTCACAGTTTCAGGTTTGGGATCAAGTATCTTATGTATCAACACTTTTGCATCAGCAGAAAACCAAAATGGACAAGAAAATTCAGCAGCATTGACCTACACATCAAAAGGAGGAAAAGTTAGAAATTATCACACATACTGGCCTGGTGTCACAAATGCTCAGATGATACAAATGGATCCAATCAGTGGATCCTTATTAGATGGGGGCTCCTGGCGCAATTGAGGGCAGGGAAGGATGAGATTTGATTCCCTCCCGAAAAGACCAAAGAATTCTCCAAACATTTTCAAGGGAATTCAAACTCACCTTAAGAAAGCGTGGATGACACTCCTCTCATCATCAAGTCAGTGTAAAAGGAAGTACGGCGGGCATTCTAGCCAAGACGGAAAAAAACTCCGCAATTCAAGAGATTCCATAGAAAGAAGACAGAATAATCGAAAGGTGTTAGCAAGTGCTCAGAGCCAGAGCTTGGCATCTAGATCCAAATAAAAAGGGTGGTGCCCCCTTTAAGAAAAAGAGGTAAAAGAGAGAGAGTAGAAAGAAAAGGCCATTAGAATAGGTAAGAAAGATGCTTATCACTAAATAGATACAAATAGGCGAAAATTCCTTGGCCCCCCACCCGCTTCCCCTCAATAGATTGAATGGTAGATAAAGGATCAGAGCATGGTTCTGTAGTCAAAGCAACTTAGCCACTTTTGTACTCTTAATGGGGCAAGCACCCAATACCTTGTCCAGTCCAAAGCTACAACTCAGGCAGTTTAGTCAAAAAAAGAGATGTCAGTCACTGTATCTCCACTACGTAAATTGCAACTTGAGCTAGCAAATGGACCTTTAGCTTGAGCGAGATTGAAGGCAAACATTGAAGAAAGAAAAATCATAGGCATGGCTATAGCACAAAGTAACATTGTCTGGTGTCGAAATGGAGTGTCCAACATGGTAAAACATCAGGGATGAAATATATCTATATTTGATGAACATAAACCCCCATTATAAGTTACTTAACAATGAAATATATCAAAGCATCAGAAGGATGCCTGACAGGACTTTAAGCAATTAAAAGAATAGGAACTAACCTTTTTATACAAGGTTGGAAGGTCTGTCTCCTCAAATGGAAGATATCCTGCCATTAAAACATAAAGGATTACTCCACATGACCAGACATCTGCTGCAGCACCATCATAACCGCGATTGCTTAAAACCTGCAGAATTGGTTGAGGAGAAGAAATTCAGATGGCAGAAAAAAAATCCACAGCCATGCTTCTCTAAAAATAATATATGTTTTAGATCAAATAAAAATGGAAGCAGAAAAACAGTGAATTTAACTGGAATGTTGAAACTTTAGCTCAATGAAAAGCTTGATAAAAATCACCAGTCCACATTTATAACACAAATTTCACAACTATCGGCATATTTACAGAAAGGCTCACAGACACAATGACTAGTGCTGATTATTTTTAAGGGAGAATTAAACCTATCGATAGCAATTGAGAACAAAGGGGGGAACAAGAGAAATAACAAAATAATTTCACACAGCATGGATGCTCTGTAAAGAAAAACAAGCAAGGGATAGAACTGAAGTTCAAGACTCTATCCAATCGTACATCATCCAGCCAGCACAAAAATCGGCAAGGGGTTCAAACATCTTCTCTGACACCTGTCCATTACCAGCCACCCCCAACGTACCAACTGTCAATCAGATCAGCTGTAAATTTGGTTGTATATTTTAGTTTCCATTTTAGTTTAGATATGATTGCTGTAAATCTGTACATTGCTAATAATCAGCCATGTAATCAGCCCCACGATTGTTATATAATGAGAAGAAATCCTCACTTTGAGGTATCGAATAAAACTGACATGGTATCAGAGCCTAACCTGTAATCAAAACCCTAGCCGTCGTTCACCAGCCGTCGTCTGAAAGATATCCTCACTCGCCGGAACCCTAGCGGTCGCTCTCTTGGCATCGCCTTGACCTTCGTCCTCGCTCGTTGGCAACCCTGGTGTGTTTGTTTTTGGTCTCTCGTTCTCGAAGGTGACCTCCTCACTCGTCGGCAACCCTTCCGGTTGCATCAACTTTGGTTCTCCTGGCTTGCAACTCTCTGGGCCTTCGTGGTACCTTCTAGCACATGCGCAGTCACCTCCTTCTTCTTGCTGTCTCGTTTTTTTTTGTTCATAAATCCTAGCCGCTGCATCTCTTGCTTTCAGTGAACCCTAGCCGACCTCCAAGACCTTAGCCGCTGCAGCTCTGCCTTCCGGAGATCCCTTCTCAGCATTCTAACGATCTCCCCAACCTCCGACGACGCTGGTTCCTGGTTCCTCGTTCCAGTCGGCACCCTTTCTGGTTGAGCCGACTCTGTATTTTTGGTTCGTAATTGATTCGTGATTTTAGTCTTCTCTTGGGACATTGCCTCAGGTTCGCGACGACTCAGATTCTTTTGGTATTCTCTTGGGTCGCATCTGGTTCTGTATTTTTGTGGTTCACGAGCTTCTGTGTTTCTGCTTCTTGTGGTTCTGCTTCTTGGGTTGCCCCTGCTCGTGAGTTTGTAATACTAGTCCTTTTCGTGTTTGGGATTTATCATGTCTACTAACGAATTTCTCGGGATCCGTTTTACTGGTAAAAATTATTCTGCTTGGGAATTTCAGTTTCAACTGTTTGTTATGGGAAAAGAGTTATGGGGTCATATTGATGGCAGTGACCCAGCTCCAACTGAGATGTCTAAATTGACTCAGTGGAAGGTCAAAGATGCGAGAGT
>JAOTRH010203717.1:0-11141 GCA_034768845.1 Heliamphora exappendiculata | reverse complement strand
TAAATTATAAGATGATAAATTAAAAAAATAAAATATAAATATAAATAAATATTATAATAAAAATTTAAATACCAATTTAAAAAATAAAAATACTTACAAATTAAAAAAAAGCAATGAGGAACTGGCTCGCCAGACACCACGAAGCCAAACAGCCCACAACCGAAGCAACTTCTGCAGCTTCCCACGCCTTATTCAGCACGCAAGCTTCGATTTGAACATAGCACGCAAGCTTCGAACACGCACGAAGCTCTCCGAAATCACCGAAAATCCCAAATCGAGCATGCGAACACCACTCGAATCCCAAATCAAACCTCGGCAACGCCAAAATCACAAATCAAACTCCAATCGAACTCCAACGGCACGATCAGCAACTCAAATCGACGCTAGAAGCTTGGAATGGAACCCTAGATCCGAACTGAAGTCAACGATTCGAAGAGCAAGATGAAAGAAGTTCGGAAGAGGAAAGCAATTTGGGAAAGCAGAAATCTTGAAGACGACAAACGAAAAAGAAAAAGGTAAGTTCTCATTTCTCTCTCAGTTGTCGGTGTGCCGGGTCCCGTATCGTTTGTAACGGCTGTTACAAACCAATACACTACCGTTACCCGTTACGTAACCGGAGTAACGGAAGTTACGCTGGGGATTCTCTGCGTGGCCGTTTTTCTACTGCGTAACGGGAACACGGGCTTTCAATATTCCGTTACGTAACGGCCGATCTGTTACGTAACGGCCGTTATTTAGAACTATGAGCTCAGCAATCCCTCCACTGTCACTACCAGTAATAACAATGTTATCCACATAGACGACGAGTAATATACATTCCGCCGAGGTATGACGAAAGAATATAGTATGATCCTTTGCTGATTGCTGAAGACCAAACTCTTGTACTACGGGACTGAAACGACTAAACCAGGCCCTGAGAGACTGTTTTAGATCATATAAAGAGCGCTTTAATCGACATATATGATTAAGGGACCCTCCATGAGCGACAAAGCCGGATGGTTGCTCCATATAAGCCTCTTCTTCTAAATCAACATTTTTGTATTTTAGTCCTATTATATTGTTAAAAATAAAATTTATAAACATGTTTACGTATTAAATATATTTAATTTATTTAATCAGGGCCCAGGCCAGAGAAAACGGAGCAGGGATTACAAATACTGCCTCCTACCCATTACTTAACAGGCGCCGGAAAAACCTGTACAAAACGGGATGAAAAAAGCGAGGGCGTGACGGGAACGGATAAAATTGCCATTCCTACCCCATCTATTAGGTGAATTAAGCAATCGCCTAAGGCCCATAAAACAAGGAGAGCCCCCAAATTCATAAAGTCCATTATAATATATATTATTATATACAAGTTTTAAAATGAATGATATTAACAAATATTATATATATTGTTTATTAGGCCTACAAATGAAGTAGGTTAGGCCTCTTTCAATCAATTTTTTTTAAAACAACAGAACTTATACACTAAAATATAACAAACTCTTCATAAGAATAATTTGGCATTTAGAGGAAAAACATAAAAGATCTATTAAGAATCTTTTAGAATTAATTCTACATAAAAGATCTATCAAGAATCAATTAGAATTAATTCTTTCTTATATATAGTAATTATGTTATTTCTTCAATTGTGAACAAGTTCAAACAATTTCAAATGTGATCAGGCATTTTTAGTTTTTTATTTAATTTTAGACAATTCAAATTACTAAATGATTATAATTAAAAAGAATGACTTTAATTTTGAAAGCTTTTAAAAAACATGACACCTCTAGTATTGATATTGTTTGTTTAGAATCACTTCCAAAAATTTAAAAGAAATTGTACCAATTGAAATATTATTAATAATTTTAGTAATAGTAGCTTCTTCATAAAGAAGTTTGTCTAAATTAGAATTAATAAAATTTTATCTTAAATCTACCATGCCACAAAAAATATTTAGTAGATTAGCAATGCTATCAATTGAAATAATTTGTTAAAAACCTGATTTTGAAAATATAATCAATAATTTTGCATCTTAGAAATTAAAATAAAAAATAAAAAAATTAATTATTAAAGACTTTCATTTTAATATCTCGCTTAAGACCCTTGAAACCATCAGGCCGTCCTTGTTCAAGCCTAGCCCAAAATTGAAAGGGGAGGCCCATCCATGCTCCAAGTCTACATTTGTCTTTTAATTATGAGTAATAACATTGTGCAATAAGAATATCAATTTCCACAAAAACTATACAAAAGAATCAAGAGATGGGAACCATCACTTATCCAATCCAATTGGAAAAAAGGCATGAGAAATGTTTATTTTAAATGCCAATAGTACTCTTCTCATTCTCCAAGGACCTTATTGTCTCATGCATATTCTTTACATAGTATTTTATTTAATAAACAATATCTTAAGTGAACTATGTTTTTGTTTGTAATAAAAACTTATATTTAATTATTTTGTATATTTTAGTTTATAGTAATTTTTTATGATAATGATTTAGTTACTTATTTTGTTTATTTTTATGTTTAATAATTTATTTTGTAATAAGTCAAGTTGGGGCTTGGGCTTGGGCTCTAAGCTTTTGGATGGGCTTCCAGCTTTTAGTTTTTTTTTTTTAAAAAGAAACTAAAAAAATCACATTTTAAAATTATTATTTTTTCTTTTTTTCATACAAAATTTTATATTTAATTTAAATTTTTTACAGCAGCTAGGGTTCTCCTCAAGACTATCGGTACCCGTAGGATCCAAGTAGACAACCACGGCAGCCCCTAGAACCTCAAAACAGCAGCTAGGTTCCCCTAGGGGCTGTCAGCACTTCTAGCAGAGTCTGACTGGCTGTGGGAGAGGGAAAAAGGCTGTCTGTGAGAAAGAGAAAGGCTGTCGGTGAGAGGAAGAGAGACTGTTGTGGATAAAGAGGATGTCGGCAACTTCCAGCAGCAGCTAGAGTATCAGGAGATGGTGTTGGCTAGGGTTTCAGATGTTAGATGTGGCTGTCGGCACTTTCCAGAGATGGAGAAGGGTCTGTCGGCATACCAGGGAAGGAGAAAAGAGGTAGGCAGTGCTGGAGAGAGGCTGTTGGCACCTCCAGAGATGGAGAAGGGTAGTCGGAATTGAAGGGAAGGAGAACAGAGGCAGGCGGTGCTGGGAAGAGAGGGAGAGAGGGCTGTCGGCACCTTCCAGTGGTGAAGAAGGGTTTGTTGGCGGCTGGTGGTTGTTTAGGGTTAGGTTTTCATGGAGGATGAGATAATAATGGTGGCTCTGATACCATGTTAGGAGACGAGAAATAATGAGCAGCTGTACACTAACAGATAGGCAAGCACTCTTATTTATAATAAAGTTAAGAATCACCATTACATCCATACACCCATACACACCGGATAATAAATATATAATAATAATACTAATATGATATATATCTAACAAGGACGAGTTCTTTTTCTCCGTAGAGGAGAATGATGCAGAAAACATATGAAATTAGAAAATTATATTATTTAGATATTCTTTTATTTTTCTTTTCAATTAGTTAGGATATTATATGATTTTGTTTTATTTAGTTAAGGATTCAAGTTTCTATTTTTAAATTGAGTTTATGAGCTTAGATTGTTAGTTTAGAATTTATCTTTTGTTTTTTTAGTTGTTAGTTCTTTAATTGCGGGCTGTCCGATATCACTTGCTCTATTTCAGGCTGGGCAAGAATCTTTTAGATCCATCACCAGATCGTATTACAGGGGAGCAGCTGGGGCCCTTCTGGTTTATGACATAACAAGGTATATGCATTTGTCTATGTTCACACCCGTCTGCATGTGGCATGTGTGGCTGTGGAGACATGCGCACACTAGCATATGCACATATGGGGTTTTTACTTGAATGCACGCAAACATGCATTTTGCTATTTGGATGACATTGTGTTCTCAATTTCTCGTTAATGAATTGATCCCATCACGATGTCAAGTCATATTGTTAGCATAAACTCAATGAACCTGCTCCCATGCAGTTTGTACAGTGCTGCCGTTTGCCTAATCAGACTATTCAAACCTTTGGTGAATGTCTTTCTACGTATCTGTCTCTCTCACCCAGTCAAACCACGAGCAAGCACGCACGGGGACTGTTACAAACACTTATTCGAAACACTTGCAAATATGTGTCTTTTGGTCTTAGAGATTCTAGATGTTACTAGGAGGTAGTTTCAAACCAGGCAACACAGAATGAGCTATAAAATTATCTGCATGTGTATTCACATGTACATATGCACACTTTTTAATTTAGGTTTTGGTACAAGGGAATTGAGATCTGAGAAGGTAGGGTACTCACCAGGCAGGACACTTCTATCATGAAGCGAGAATCAATTTGTCTGTATCTATCATGAAGCGAGAATCAATTTCTCCTGTGTGAAGCTTTGTTGTGGTAGTGTAGTTCAGAGATAATTGAGAGCAAGTTGCAACAAATTTATCTTATGTGCGCGCAAATTTCTCTATCGAATAGAAGTGTCAAGAATATCCATTGTAAAAGATACATGGTTATGCTTCCTAATTTGGCTAATGGGGGATTTGGCAGTATGTAAGTTGTGGTGTCTAGTTTCTGTAGATTTTTCGTTACAAGAGATTATTATCCACAAATTTCAAATTTGTGTTGGGTTCAGGTCACTTCTTGTCAATCCTATAGAAAAGCTCCAAATGTTCGCTGATTGTTTGTATAAGTGAATTCCCAGAATCTGTCCCAATCAGGAATAAACATTTGTGCCTACGGTCTGGAGGTGGTTTCTTCATATAAGTTCCGAACCTTCAGTGGACTTAGAACTCCTAGATTTCTATCTAATCCTTTATGATTTCCTATTTTCTTGTCCAGGAGAGAGACATTTAATCATCTGGCAAGCTGGCTTGAAGATGCTCGGCAGCATGCAAACCCCAACATGACAATCATGCTTATAGGGAACAAATTTGATCTCACGCATCGAAGGGCTGTCAGCAAAGAGGAAGGAGAACAATTTTCCAAGGAAAATGAGCTTTTATTCTTGGAGGCGTCTGCAAGAACCGCCCAAAATGTTGAGGAGGTAATATTACTCGAACAAAATTTAAAGTTCAAACCAGGCTCCCATTGCATAATGCTTGTGCTTTTTATGGCTTGGAAGCTCCTGCTGAGCTGAATGTCTTACAGGCATTTATGAAAACTGCTGCAAAGATACTTCAGAAGATCCAGGAAGGCCTGTTTGATGTCTCCAATGAGGTAAAGTACTCATTCACTTGGTTGGAGCCTGGAGGGGAATCATATGGTTGTAAACATCAAATTCTAGCAATGGGTTTGTTCTGCACTTTTACATTATGAGCCCCGAATTGTTATTGGAGAACATATCTGTTCATAACCCCTGCCCAAGGCATAATAAAACAGTTTTCTCCCATCTTATGGGTGAGATAAACAAAATGAATGATCTATCACGGTGGTTCAGAATGATAGAACCACTGGGTCCGCCTAAAGATTGGATGCATGATGGGTTCATTGTGTGTGCTTCTTGATGGTAAGAGATGGCAACCCAGTTTCATTGCTCTAAAATCGCATGTTTCTACTCCCCTTTGCGCATAGAAATCCTCGCGTTGGTTATAATGATAGAACCACCAAACCCGCCTACAATTGGGCATGAAAAAACCATAACTTCCCATTTATCAATGCAAATTATTTTCTTTTCTTCCCATGCCCATTCCCTATAGCAGCATAGACCTATTATGTTATTTTAGAATTTAATTTGTTTATTTGATTATTATTGATAATCTTGCAGTCATCTGGCATCAAGGTCGGATACGGGCGTTCCCAGGGACCTTCGGGGGCAAGAGATGGAACGGTTGCCCAGCGAGGTGGATGTTGCGGCTGAACAAAAACTAGAACATTATTAGTGTTTGTGTACCCTACCCTTTTGTGCATTACATCCTCTGTTTGATCTGTCTCCTCAATGAATTTAGCCTTCCAACTATCTTGTAACTTTGGAGAATACGAAAAAATGTACAGGTATTATTTCAGCTCTTCCTGTACTGCTTCAAAATTACTTTGGACAGTAATTTTGGGACCCTGTTTCAGATTAAAACACCATGATTTATGGTGTTTGGTATTGCCGAAACTAGTAATTTATAGGTTGTGACTTGTAGTAAAAGTTGAGAGTATTCGATGAAAATTATAATTTGTAGCTGAAATAGAAAAAAAAAAGTAATTGTAATTTACAACAAAGACTGTGGGTGTTTAGAATAAATGGTAGTTTATAGTTAAAATTAAAAACAAAAAATTAAAATCTAAAAGCAAAAAGCTGTAGCCAAAAATTTTGCCAAACACCTTTGTTGCAAATTGGGTCCTTACTGAGTGGTACAAGTTTACTTTGGAAAGTGTATTTTATTTTCATGCTTCCTCGTGTGTGTGCGGCCATTGTCTTCTCGCCATAGTTGTCAAGACCATAGTGGCTAGCACAGGCTGGCACTTACTATTGTACTATTTTTAAATAAAACTAATATATTAATTAATTAATTTTGTACAAAATAGAGCTTCTCTTATTATAAGTTATATTTTTGATTTAATGGATGAAATTAACGGCAATAAGTGCTATTTTAAAAAAATATTTCTTTACTCATTTAATGTAACTGGTTTGAAAAATTATCACATCTCTTATTTAATATTATTTTTTTAATTTTATTTCTTTAAAAAATATTATTTTTTTTCATAAAAAATACTTTAGAAAAATACAACTTCGAACTATTTTACAGTTTACATTTGATATAAAAATGTTTTGAATTTTTTTTTAAAAAAATAAAACAAAGTTTTTAGGAATTTTTTTTTTCTAAAAAAAGGAATATTTTTATTAAAAAAATATTATTTTGGTTATTTTCGATAGAAATTTGTTGAGTCGGTTCTTTGTTAATATAAGAAAATTTGTATTATGTGATAATTTAAAATATATTTTTTTTAAAAAAAAATAATTACTATTTTCTTGGAGAAAATATTTTTTTTTCATCCGAAAACTTAAAATTTAAATTGTTTAGTATTCAACTAAACCGATCTAATCCGTCACTGACCGAAGAGAAGCCAGACTAAAAAATGTCGGTGCCTACCCCACATTGCACATACACGAGTCTACCGTAAGGAAAATTATTAGGTACCTTCAGTCTATTACTTGATATTATTTATATAATATTTTTAATAAATAAAAATATATAATATATATAAAATAAATATTTTTTCTTCTTTTTATTTAATAAAGTGAGCTCATAGTATTCATACAAAATATTTTTTATTACATAATTAAATAAAGCTATCACATACAAAACACTACATAATAAAATATTTTAAAAATATCGAATAATTATTTCCTACGAAACTATTTATTGTCGGTAGTTGGACAGGTGGCAAATGAACAACTCTTCTGTGATAATTTATGACACATATTTAACTCGCAAGTGGCTCTAAGAAATGCACCTAAAGAGTAGGGTGGTGGTTAGAGATTATTATTTTTGTTTGTAATTTATATTTTTGTAAAATATTTAAAAATTAAGTAAATATGTTTTTAGTTTTTTACTTGTATTTTTTTATTTTAAATTAATAAATATAAATTTTATTATTTGAAATTTGAAATTTATATAATTATAATAAATATTTATAACTTTTAGTTGAAGTTAAGTAATCACATTTGTTCAGTTATAATTTATTGTTTATTAGGGTATGACCCGTGCTTAACGAAATTTTTAACTAATTTAATTTTTTTTAAAACATACAATTATCTCTCTAAGTATTCTCATTTAATTATTAAAAATAAATAATTTAATTAATAAAAAATTATATAAAAGGAATTGCATAATAGATGTTATGTATAATTTCTTTTTATAATAAAATTAATCAAAATTAATTTTTTAATAGAACACTTTCTTTCTTTTTTTTTTTTTTTTTGATTACAATGGAGGAGGGGAGATGCCGAGGTTCAGACCCGGTCTTGGTGAGGGCTCATGGAGCACCGACCACTAGACTAGATGACTTTCTCAATAAAACGCTTTCTACCTATGACTCATACTTTTAAAAAGCACTTTCAAATTAATTTCTTCTACTAAATTATTAAAAGGCTCTCGCACCCTTTTATACATAAAATATGATTAATAGAAAAAAATAAAATATTAAAATAAAAAATAAATTAAATATATTATTGAACTTTTAAAATAATAATTATTATAATTAAAATACTTAACATTAAAAAAAAACAAATAAAAATAAATTCCTATATTACGTATAATTTGAAGATTAAATTAGAAAGTACTCATAACCTCATTATAAGCCTATTCATCAACTAATCAAGTTTTCATAAGAAAAAAAATAATTTTTTTAATTAAAAAAGTTTAATTCAAACCCATCACAACTAACCAAAAAAAAAAGACAAATCTTGAAGAGACATAGAAGGTCACGTGGTTCAAATTGTTTTGCTTTTCTCCATATGTGTAATACAATAAATTTTTATATAATTATAATCTTCATACTCCAAAAATAAAGATCTTATATTATGTAGAATAAATTATAAAGTTCCCATAACTCTTCAACAAGAGTTACTTTTTATAAATAAAAAATTATTTAAACCAAGTTTCTATCCAAGGTAACCAAAACAATAATTTTAATTTTTAATTTTCAGATGAAAAAAATAAAAATTTTAATTTTTAATTTTCAGATGAAAAAAACAACAATTTTAATTTTTAATTTTCATATGAGAAGAAAATATTTTATCAAAAACAATAGTAGTTAGTTTTTGTAAAAAAAAGAGAATATATTTTAAGTTGTCACATAATACAAATTTTTTTATATTAAAAAAGAATTAATTCAACAATTTTCTATCGAATGCGATCAAAATAGCATTTCTTCAATAAAATAAATTCATTTTTAGAAAGAAGAAAAAGTTCCTAAAAAATATGTTTTATTTTAAAAAAGAGTTTCAAAACATTTTTATATCAAATGTTAACTATAAAGTATTTTGAAGTTATATTTTTTCTGAAATTATAATTTTTGTGAAAAGATATGATATTTTTTAAAAATATAAAAAGAAGAAGAAAAATGATATTTTTTCAAATAAAAAGACTACTTACATGAAAGTCAACCACACAACCAACTACAAACAAAGACAAAGATAAAGACTCTTGGTAGGTAGAGTTTTAATTTTTGTCTTTGTCTGTGGTTGGTTTTCGTGTACTTAGTATGGTTGTTTTTCAAATTAATTGTATTAAATAAAAAAAAAGATAATATTTTTCTAGAGTGGTATTTATTATTGTTGGATGTAAGGTTGAAAATTTTAAATTATTAGATTAAAAATATGACATGTAATACAAAATCATTCTATTTTATAATATAAATATTTTCAATTGTATTAAATATAATAAAAATATTTTTAAAAATAATGAACAATGTTAACTCTAGACAACCAAGAGATTGGGATAATTCATGGTATTTGGCTTATTTTTCTTTATTCTTGGAGTGTTTTTGTTATTTTTTAAAACTTTTTTACTCATCTGAGATAAAAATTAATCAAAAATTTTTAAAAATGAATAAAAAAAATATTATTTTAGTTATTTTATGTTAAAATATTTTGATGAATTCTTGTATTCTTTCAATTTGTCTTGAAAGTGAATAAAAAAATAAAATTTTTGATGAAAGTTTGCTTGCATAGTGTTGTCATTAATTTGAGAGGCTACTTAAAATAAGCATAATATAAATAGAAGTACTTATCTTCAATTTCAAAGACAAGTAATCATTATTAAATTTTTATCTTCTAAGATTCAGTTAATTTATCAGAGTTTATAATCATAAATATAAAAATTTGAGAAAGTCTCTTTGAAAAAAATTCAAAAAAAAAGAGATCAAATTGAGTTTCTCGTGTCACCTTGCATTAGGTCATTTAAATACTAAACTCAAATTAATATAAAATATTAACGCTAGATGTTTAAAAGTGTTTATTTTTTCAATAATATTAAGTATTACTAACAATTCACAAGGCGAGTGCCACCCTCCATTTGGGGTGCAAAGACTTTTGTAATTTAATGGTATCATTTTTATCATTTGGTGGTACTCTCTCCATTTGGGTTGCAAAGACTTTTGTAATTTAATGGTATTATTTTAATTTTTTATCGTAAAAATTGTGAATTTAAATTTGAATAATTAAGAATGATTTTCATTCTTTTTTCATAAATTAGGATACTATTGTAAATTCATTAGGACAAAAAAGTGTACCTTATATTATGGTCATGTCTGTTCTCTCTCCATGGAACAATTATTCGGTGCTTCGAGGGACATGGTTCCGTGGTGCTATACGTTTTTCATAAATTAGCATGTATTTGACCTAAATTTTTTTAAAATTTTTTTAGCTTTTAATTTTTTTATAAAAAAATAAATATAAAAAAATATAATAAAACTAATTAATTACAGTAAAAAGCCAAATAGTAAGCTTTTTAAAAAAATTTTAAACAAAAAACCTTTAAAAAGACTCAAACATAAAAAAATATATTCGTATAATTCCCAAAAAAAAATTGTAACACCATGCAATCATACCTTGACACCAGCAAATAATTTTTTGGCTCTATAAAGTTTTTTCAATAAAATGTATTTACGCTTTTATTCCTCCAACATAGAAGCAATTAAATGGACAACGAACCGTGCACTCATGGAATCAAATTAATTGTCTAACCGATTGATGGCTAAAAGCAATATTAATAAAACCAAGAATAAATTACACTGACTTTTTTTATAATTTTAAAAATAATACTAACATCTCATCAGATTTAATTTTAACATTAAATGAACTAACTGTTAAAATTTTTAACGAAAACCACCTTCACAACTATAAAACCACCCTCAAAACCATCCCGTCCTAAAATTACAATCAAAATCACTCCATTTTCAAAATCACTATCCAAAATCCACCGTCTCTCTCTGTCATCTCTCTCTCCCAAAATCACCCTCAAACCAATATCACCAATCCCAAAACCACCGCCACCCAAAACTGCCAGTGAGAGTCGGCGCGGCGTGCGACGGCATGAGGAGAGATAGAGAGCAAGACAACATAGGAAGAGTGAGAGACACGGTAGAGACGATAGCGGCGTGCGGCGTGGAGCTCGATAGTAGCGTGCAACGGTGAAGTGCGACAGTAGCATGCAACGGT
>JAOTRH010203706.1:0-11141 GCA_034768845.1 Heliamphora exappendiculata | reverse complement strand
TTGAGCACATAGAGAGATGAGATTTGGGGAGGGGGTTATGGTATCTGCGCTGCTTCTTTTTTTTCGATTTTTTTTTTAAAATTCTAACACAAATTAATACTTATAGAATAAATTTATTTTTTCATCAATTTTGTTAACGGCGTTAACTGTTAAAAAGTGTTAGTGTAATTTATTCAAAAAAATAAAATTAATTATATTTGATTAAAATCTCAAAATAGATAAGCCTAATTTATCCAAAAACAAAAATACTCCCGAAACAAACTCAAATCCATCTTATTCATGCATTACTTCTTTGGCGGCGACTACGGAGGTTGGGCAATACGGGTTTACCCACTAGGTCACCACCAAATGGGACAACCCCCCCTTCTTCTCCCTGCATCTTCATCTTCTATGTGTTCATGTTCTCTCTCACTTCACCGTTACACACAGAATCCTCACTCCAACCTCCGCCAACCCCTCCCCAAAAAATATCCGCCACTGTCACTTTTTCGCCATCCAAACGCGTCTGAACCTCCCACCAACTCAACTCCCTCACCACCAAACCATCCAAGCTACCCAGATTTTCTTCCCATACCCAAGAAAACAACCCAAAATCTCTGCCAAACATGCCCTCAGAAATCCTAAATTATCTCCTCATACCCACAAAGCCACAACCCTATCCCTCCTTTACCCAATCCCTCGCTCTATCAAAGGTTTCTCAATAAAGTTCTAGAACCCACTGAGGATAATTTCTAGAATGTCCGCCAAAAACTCCGATTTCGAATCCGAAGTACACCCCCCTTGAGCAACAAGTTGTGAACCTTAAAGCTAAGTGCCCAAACGTTCTTTTAATGGTTGAAGTTGGTTACAGGTATCGATTTATCGGCGAAGATGCTGAGAATGCAGCTAGGGTTTTTGGGAGTTTATGCCTCTGTCGATCACAATTTCTTGACGGCCAGTGTGCCAAATTTTCGATTAAATGTTCATGTGAGGAGGCTTGTGAGTACTAGGGCAGCGGCAACTGAGAGCAGGGGTCCCTGAAGGTGAGAATGTTGAGGGATCTAAGAGCTCTGAGTTGTTTTGGGTCGAGGATTGAGGGAGAGGAAGAGGAGGAAGTGGAGGTTGGGGAGGGGGAGATGGACGGAGATTTGGTCGGAGAGATGGTAGTGGCGGGACGGAGATGGGGCTGATGAGAAAACCGTGGATATTTTGGATAAAATTTACCAAAAGCCAAGAAAAAAAATCACTTGGTGCTAATAATTGTGGAGAGGAACTGGGCAATTAGGTACTTTTCGTTTGCTCTCTTGGAACCCATTTCGAGTTTCTTTACTACTCTTGGGATCATAACTTCTTCCATTGAAATACTTCTGAAACAAGTCATGATCTTCATCTTTCTGGTTCCATTGCTGATGAGAAAGAAGAGAGCTAGAAAGGGAGAGGAGGAGATGTGCCTAATTCCATCGAGTGTGAAGGATAAATTTGATATTTTACTAATTATTAATGTTAATATTATGTTACTGGTAATGATTTTTTAACGAAAAAAAACGAATAAGAGGTACATATATTGTTAAATAAAATAGAAAGATCAGTGTAATTTCATAAGATAGATGCAGTGTTTATGTTTTTGTAAAGAATCTCAAGTTCTTGAGTCAATGTAATTTACTCTTTTAAAAAAAAATAGCACCCAAATTGGCTCTAAATTAGATCCGTGCTTGGAGTTGGATGCTCTATGTCGGGTTTAATGTTCAGATTTCAATCTTAATTTGTAATTTTTTTAATTTTCTGGGGGTCGCTTAAAATAACTTTATCTTTTGTTGGGTAAAAGAGCCAATTTCCATAACCAATTACTTTTAAATTGTAATTTCTACTCGAAATTGTATAAGTATTTAATAAATATAATATTAAAAAAAATAGTTTTGATTAACTTAAATTTTAGCAAATTTTGAGCTAATTTTAATGTGAGACCTATACACTAGTTAAGATGAATCAGAATGGTGTTGTGTTTATTGTCGTGAGTATATGAAGAATATGTATTAAATTGATCAAAATTATTAAATATTGAATGTGAAAATAATTTTTAAAGTCATATGATTGAATAAAGTAATATGAAAGACAACAATTCTAGTATCACATTAAAAGTTTATGAAGAACTTGGTGAGTATATATAAGGCAATTTTAGACTAACGATTGAGCCCCTTGGGGATACTCAATTTTGTGGAAGAGGGAGGACTTATACAATGGTGAGTTTGATTTTAACTACATGCGCGTACTGGGTCGGGCTCGGGTCGTGGGTTGCAGGTCCTCGGATAGGATTTTATCGTTTTGAACAAAACTTACTTAATAAAATAAATTTGAATTTATTTAAATATTAAATAAATCAGTCCATTGTCTATTAATCACCGTTATTCTGAACCTAACCAAACAGGTGCGCCTGTTCAGCTTTTTGCAAACCGACTCGGTTTGCACCGGTTCGGGCCTATCCGAACTGGTGTGTCTTCAGGTTTAAAAGAGACCCCCCTGGGCCATCTTCAACACGAAAAAAATTCTTGCAGTATGCATTCATTGCATCATTTTCACCCATTCAAAAAGAGAGAGATAAGGTACTGTTCTATTCATCGAGCACGCAAATTGCAGTGCTTTATTTGCGTGTGAGAGACTATATAATTTTGGGAGGCAGACATTCGAATCCGTAAGCACCACTGCAAGAGACGAATCTGCTTTAAGAACAAAGTGTGATATACTTGCCTTAGTCTATTCTATATTCAAAGTTATGTGAGTTTACTGTTCCTAATTTTTTTTAACAAACTGTTTTACTGTTCCTACAATCCTAAAGCAGATTTTGCAGTGCTGTTCTTATACTGTTTTCATTTCTTCACCGTGGGTTCTGTTTTCCTTTTCCTTTCGGTGCAACCTGTTTTGTTTCTTAGCTTATGCTTTTAACACAATCTGGTTCATGCTTGTAATACGTGCTAACATTCTGTTTGGTTGCTTGTTTTTTATTTTTGTTTACACATTTAATAATTACATATATGCCTGTCTGTTTGGATTTTGTTTGCTTCCTGGTTTTGGCTTTATTAGTTTTGGAACCTATTTATAACTTTTTGTTTGTTTGCTTTTGATTTATAAAAATAGTGTTTTTTTAAATAAAAAAAAAACTGGAACAGGTTGTTTTTAAAACAACAGTGTTTACTGTTTTTTCTTTAAAAGAGTTTTTAAAACTGTGTTTTTTTTTTACTTTCCTGTTAAAACGGTGTGTTTGTTTTTAAAAACAGTGCGTTTTTTAGTTTAAAACAGTGTGTTTTTTTTACGCAACAGGGGATTAAAAACAGTGTTTTTTTCTTAAATTTTCTGTTTGTAACTGTTTATAATTTTGTGTGTAATTTTGTTAATTTAAAAACAGTTCTAATTTCTTTGTCATAATTCTTGATTCATCATATTGTTTGATATTTCTGAATTGTGACAAATTTCTGATTACCAAAAATAGCTACAGATACCATTCACGGTTCTGTCAATACCGATACGAACACCGGTAATGTACCCACTCCCGTCTCGATGGTCGTGTTTGCACCTGTGGTCTCTCCAATTACGACTATCGTTTCGATAAATCATGAAGAGAAGCCCGAGAAGTTCAACATGAATGATTGCAAAATGTGGCAATAGAAGATGCTATTCTATCTTATCACACTGAATTTGGCAAGGTTTTTGCAAGAATATGTTCATGTACTAAAAGAAGGTGAATTTGACTGGCAACTTATTGCCGCGGTAGAAGCATGGAAGCATGTTGATTTTTTATGCAGAAATTATGTTCTCAATAGTTTAGACAATGTACTATACAATGTTTATTATACCAAACAAACTGCAAAGAAATTGTGGGAATTCTTGAATAAGAGTACAAGATTGAAAACGCCGGGATGAAGAAATTCATCGTTTGTCGTTTTCTTGATTACAATGTGGTGGATTCTAAAACTGTCATTAATCAAGTTCAAGAACTTCAAGTGAATCTGCATGAAATTCATGCATAAGGAATGTCTCTTAGCGAGTCTTTCCAAGTTGCTGTGATTATTGAAAAATTGCTGCCATCTTGGATGGAATTCAAGAGCTTCTAAAACACAAGTGCAAAAAGATGAAACTAAAGGATCTCACAGTACGGTTAAAAATTGAAGAGGACAATCGTAGTTCAAAGAAGAAGATGGGAGGTTAACTTTTAGTTAAGGCTAATGTTGTTGAATAAGGGTAAGGGAAGACAAATAACAATAAAAAGAGAAAGCATTCTAGGAAATGGTCTTCGTATGGCCCGAGAGGAGGTACGAACAAGAGGTACAAGTTTAAGGAGAAATGCTTCAAGTGTGACAAGCATGGACACGGCACAGCTGATTGTGGAAGCAAGCACAGTGTTCAGGCTAAATATAGTAAGAAGACCCCGTAGGCTCATATGATTGAAGTGGAGAATCTCTCCAATAATGTGGTTGATATGAGTTTGTCTGCAATGGTATCTGAAGTGAACTTTGTGGGTTCAAATCCTAAGGAATGGTGGGTGAACACAGGTGTTACTTGACTTGTTTGTTTTGAAAAAAGAATATTTACTGCTTATAAACCAGTAGAGCATGGAAAGCAGCTCTTCATGGGGAATTTCTCAACTTCTAAAGTTGAAGGACAGGGGAACGTGGTTCTGAAGATGACATCAAGGAATGAACTGACTCTAAAGGTTGTGCTGCATG
The DNA here is from genome assembly GCA_034768845.1 of Heliamphora exappendiculata. Taxonomy (NCBI): domain Eukaryota; kingdom Viridiplantae; phylum Streptophyta; class Magnoliopsida; order Ericales; family Sarraceniaceae; genus Heliamphora; species Heliamphora exappendiculata. Next base: position 6,444 of record JAOTRH010203706.1, on the reverse strand, counting down.
TGCCAGAAATTCGCAAGAACTTGATGTTTGAGTCACTGCTGATTAAGAACGAATTTAAGTTGGTCTTCAAGTCTGAGAAGTTTGTCCTCACAAAGAGTGGGGTGTATATAGAAAAGGGGTACATGAGAAATAGTCCCTTTAAGATGAATGTAATAATAATTGTTTCGTCTACTAATAAAGTTAACACATCTTCTGTTTACTTGCTTAAATCTTTAAATGTATGATATGGTATATTAGGACACGTTAATTTTGATATTTTGCGTAAATTAATTAACTTGGATTATCTGCCTAACTTTAATATAGATTCAAATTATAAATATGAAACTTGTGTGGAAGCAAAGTTAATGAAAATTTCTTTTCAGTTAATTGAAAAAGGTACTGAACCTCTGGATTTAATCCATACTGATGTGTGTGATTTGAAATTCGTTCAAACATGCGGTAAAAAAAATATTTTATTACTTTTATTGACAATTGTATAAGATATAGTTATGTGTATTTGCTGAGAAACAAATATGAAACCTTAGAAACGTTTAAACATTATAGAAATGAGGTTATTAAGGTGATTAGAAGTGATAGAGGTGGTGAATATGAATTTCTTTTTGTTGAGTTCTGTTTTGAACATGAAATTATTCACCAAACTACCACACCTTATTTTCTGCAACAAATGAAATTGTTGAAAGAAAAAATATAACCTTAAAGAATATTATTGTATTTTAAAAGTTGTGAGAGTTTGAATAGAATATTTTTGGAGTTTATGTTTTGATTTTATTTTTAGCTTTTTAAGTTTTTTTTTTGTCAAACAGATAACTTTGATTTTTTAGTATTTTTAACAAAAAAATTAAAAAATCAAAATTGCCTATTAGGCCATTTGAAAAACAACCTATTCAAAATGCCTTATCATTTAAGAATGACAGGAGGGAAAGGAGGTGAAAATGTGATGTTTTATTTTTTATTTTTTATTTAAAAGAATGAAAATAATTTTTTTTAAAAAGTAATAGGATAAGACAATAGTAGAGATATATCAAAAATAGGCCACATATTTTAAGGAGTAATACCACTGTGAGTTAAAAATAATGTAATAAATGATAAATAATAATAGTAAAATTTAAATAAATTTATAATAAGATTACAATATCAAAACAAAAGTAACGGTAATTTTGTAAATTTATATGCTAAAAGAAAAAAAAGTTTTTTTTATCAAATGGGGAGTGTAAAAATCATTTTTTAATATAAAAATATTTACTTTAAAGGCAAAACAGGATAAAATAGACTAGAGTAATTATTCGTTATTCTCGGAGCAGCGTGTGGTAATTTTACGTAGTATTTGTTAGAAAATAAGTGAGTTTTGAACTTTTTTTAATATAATTTTAGCTAATTTTAAAATTAAATATCTATAAATTGATTAATTTTTTTTAATGATTCTAAATCTTAATATTTTCCTCACCATGAGTCGTTTAATTATAAATTTTTTGACATTCAAAATTATTAACGGGTGAATAAGACATTAACTTCAAACGTGTGTCATTTAAGTTGGCAATATTGGTAACTTATACTCTATTCCACAGTAGCTGGGAGAAGGAATGTTGAGTGGTTTATATAAGTCAAGTGTGGCTTAAGGGGTGTGTTCCTTTAGGGTACCAAGTTTTAGGGACAGGGGTGGACTTAACCAAAAGTGGGTTTGACCTAAACCCCACACGCCCGCACGCGGGCGCCGCCGCTCGTCCGCACATTTGGCCGTGTCGGGCTCGTCGTGTCTTGCTGGTTGGGCCGTGTCAACTCTTATCTTTTTAAAAAAATTTATTTATTTCTGAAATGGGATTACGCTTGTTACGCGGTCCAACCGCCAGCCCGAACCGATTTCATACATGTTCGGTCAAATCGAACAGTCACTGTTTCGGTTCGCCGAAAGAATCAAATTGTTGTATTGCTTCTGGTTCTTACTGATCGTTATATCCTGAGAGACGTTTGCTATCAACTCGAAACATCGTAGCAAGGGCAATTTCATCTTAAGAAAATCATATCAAACACAAGTCTCGATTAATCTTTACTGTATCGGGTTCTTTATTTTTGATATTTACAAATTCTGGTTTTGGTTTCTGTTCACACACTGTTCTACTACATTTATTTTCTGTTACTATTTTATTTTTTAGTTTATGTTTAAACCACAAATTGTTTTATTTTGTTTTAATTTTTCAGTACATGCTATTACTTTGTATAAAGCAGATTGTTTCTGTTATTATTTTGCCAACAATCTTAAAATGAAATTTGTTTTTAATAATTTAGTTTTATATTTTGTAGTACAAATTGATTGTTTTTTTCTAAAATAGTTAGACAAATTAGTTTCTATGTTTGGTTTTAATTATAGTAATTAATTCTATAATTGTTTCGGTTGTATCATTGTTATTAATCTGTTCTGCACAGATTGCGCCAATATTAAAGTTTTATATTGTAATTTTTATTTTAATTGCAGTTTTTAAAAGGAAAAATAAAGTCTTTTTATGAGTTTCTAAAACAGCTTTATTTGTATTGTTCTGTTATAACAGTATATTAAATATGAAATCTGCAAATATTGCTGCTGTTACTACTGATGTTACCCATGCTCCTGTCCTAGTTGCACCTTCAGTAATACTAGTTGTCACTTCGACAGTCCCGGTGAATCGCAAAAAAAAGGCAGAGAAGTTTGATATACCTGACTTTAAAAGATGACAACAGAAAATATTGTTCTATTTTACTATTCTAAATCTGGTTAGATTCCTACATGAGGATGCTCCGGCATTGATTGAAGGTGAAATCGATCGACAGGCGATTGTTGTTGTGAATGCATGAAAATATGTCGACTTTTTGTGCTAGAATTATATTCTCAACGGATTAGATAACACTTTGTACAACGTGTATAGTCCAATCAAGATGGTAAATAAATTGTGGGAATCTTTGGACCACAAATATAAGACAGAGGAAGCCGGTGCGAAGAAATTTATCGTTGGCAAATTTCTAGATTATAAGATGGTGGATTCTTAGCCAGTCGTTGGACAAGTTCAGGATCTCCAACTTATCCTGCATGATATTCATGCAGAAGGTATGCATCTAAGTGAATCTTTTCAGGTTACTGCTATAATTGAGAAATTACCAAAGGATTTGAAAATTTTCAAAAATTACTTGAAGCATAAGTGCAAGGAGATGAAACTGGAGGAATTAATTGTTAGATTGAGGATAGAGGAAGACAACAACAAGTCTGAAAAGAAGATCAGAAAGGAGTTCAATGCCAATGTTGTGGAACAAATACCTAAAATCAACAACAAGAAGAGAAAGCATGTTGGTGATAAAGGCGGGGACTTCAAAAGACTCAAATTCAAGGACAAGTGTTACATCTGTGATAAGCCCCGGCATCGAGCAAAGGACTGTCGCAGCAAGTGCAAGAAGAATGCCCAAGCTAACGTAACCGAAGTGAACAACCTTTCTACTGGGGTGGATGACATCAGTCTTTTTGCCGTTGTGTTTGAAACAAACTTTGTTGAAAATTCCAGAGAATGGTGGGTGGACACTAGAACTACTTGCCACATTTGTTCAGATAAATGGATGCTCACCACTTATCAGACGATAGATGGAGAACAACTGTATATGGGAAACTCTTCTACCTCCAAGGTGAAAGGTCAAGAAACAGTGGTACTGAAGATGACTTCGGGAAAGAAACTCAAGCTCAACAACGTGCTGCATGTGCCATACATTCACAAGAATTTAGTTTTTGAGTCTTTATTGAGCAATAATGGATTTAGGTTAGTGTTTGAGTCTGACAAGTTTGTACTCACAAAAAGTGAAATATTTGTGGATAAGGGGTATCAGACCGATGGTCTGTTTAAATTGAATGTAATGGTTGTTGTACCAAAACTTGATACAAATAAGAATAACACATATTTTGCTTATATTATTGAGTTCTCTTTATAGCATGGTAGATTAGGGCATGCTAATTATAATTCTTTGCGTAGATTAATTAATAATAATTGCCTGTTTAAATTTGATATTATTCTAAATCACAAATGTGAGATTTGTGTAGGGGCGAAATTAGTTAAAACTATTTTCTATTCTGTTGAAAGGAATACAGAAACTCTTAATTTAGTTCACATTGATATTTGTGATTTTAAATCAATTCAAACAAGATGTGGTAAAAATTATTTTATTACTTTTATTGTCGATAGCAGTAGATACTGCTATATCTATTTGCTTATAAGTAAGGACGAAACCTTGAAATTATTTATACATTATAAGAATGAAGTTAAAAATCAACTTAGAAAGAAGATCAAAACTCTAAGGAGGGATAGAAGCGGTAAATATGAATCATTTTTTGGTAAATTATGTTCACAGCATGGTATAATTTATCAAATCACTATACCCTATTCTCCACAATAAAATGTGTTGCTGAACAGAAGAATAGAACATTAAAGGATATGATGAATGTTATGTTAATTTGTTTTGGACTACCTCAAAATTTGTGGGAAAAAATTGTTTTTTTAACTAATTATATTCTTAATAAAATACCCCACGAGAAGATGAATAAGATACCTTATGAATTGTTAAAAGGTCGAATGTATATCTACAAATTCTTAAGAGTGTTGAGATATTTAAAAAGGTAGCAATGCCTACACCAAAGAGGTCAAAATTGATATCTAAAATCGTTGACTGTGTATTCATCAGTTATGTTAATAATAGTAGTGCTTATCAATTTTTGATTCACAAATTTAAAATTTTAAATATACATGCTAATACTATTATTGAGTTAAGAAATGCAGTGTCCTTTGAACATATATTTTTTATAAATATAGACAAGAGACGAGTACTGTAAACAGAATTTATGACACTGCTCAGAGCAGTGATTGTGATAAAAACCAAGAAAAAGAGGATGAAGAGCCCAGACATAGTAAACGAGCTAAAATAATCAAATCTTTTGGTCCAATTTTTTTAACATATTTGTTAGAAAATGAGACTCGAATTTATAAGGAGGCATTATCCAGTGCTAAAGTCCCCTTATGGAAAGAGGCTGTGAACAGCGAGATTGAATCCATCCTTCAGAATCATACATGGAATTGGTGGATCTTTCACCCGGTTATAAACCTCTTAAATATAAATGGATATTTAAGAGAAAGATGAACGCAGATGGATCAATTGACAAGTACAAAGGAAGACTTGTGGTCAAAGAATACAAATAAAAAGAAGATCTTGATTACTTTGACACGTATTTATCAGTTACAAGAATAACGTCTATACGTATGCTAATTACCACAATTGCGTTATTTAATTTGGATATATTTCAAATGAATGTGAAGACGACATTCTTGAATGGTGAATTGAATGAAGAGATTTACATGGAACAACCGGGAGGGTTTATTGTTCTTGGACAAGAGAACAAAGTTTGTAAGCTCATCAAATCCCTTTATGATTTAAAACAAGCGTCAAAGCAATGTCATGATAAATTTGACAACACTATGATGTCAAATAGTTTTAAAACAAACGAATGTGATAAGTGTGTCTATATTAAAGTACAGACAAATGATATGTCATCGTCTGTCTTTATGTTGATGATGTTAGCCCAAGAGTTTCTTAATTTGATTTTGATGATTTTCATAATTTATTTTTTAAGAATAAATGTCTTTAAATGGATAATATTTCATATTTCAAAAAATAAAAGTGTTAACATATTTTGAACAATTAAAGTTGACACCTTAGCAAAAAAGAAATGACATTTATCTCAAAAAGTTCAAACAGTTAAGAATTCTTTAAATAGAATTTTTTTTGTGTTGATCTTAATTGAAATTTAAATCAAACACTCTTAAGGCAAAGCGCCGAAGTGTGTCAACACCAATTGAAGCCTATCAAGTGTGTCAACACCAATTGATCAAATGCTTTGACACCCTAACTATATTTCAAGTTGATCTTCAGGTACCAAAATATTAGTGTCAACACAAACTAGCCTTGTGTCAACACAAAAAGCGCCGAAGTACCTAGGACTCATTTTAAGTCAACACAAATCAAATCGTGTCGACACAAAAGTGATCCTCACTTCTAATTTCCGAAAGTTTGGGTCGACACAAATAAAAACTGTGTCGACACAAAAGAACCGAGACATCCTGCAGAATTTTGGTGTCGACCCCACGACAATTCGTGTTGACCCAAATGTCCCGGAGCCTGCCTGCAGAATTTTGGTGTCGACCCTAAGAATATTTGTGTCGACACAAAACTACCGAGACTTCCTGCAAAGATTTAGTGTCGACACCAGAGACAAGTTGAGTCGACATAAAATGGTTCCTCCGGATGCAGAAGATTCAAACGAGTCGACACCAGGTTTATTTATGTCGTCCCCAGAACGTTGGAAGGCAAAGTGCAGAATTTGTGTCGACCCCTCAGAGCATTCGTGTCGACCCAACCATTTGAAGAACCCTGCCCTAGACGCGT
>JAOTRH010203695.1:0-11141 GCA_034768845.1 Heliamphora exappendiculata | reverse complement strand
GGTTGCATTTACTGTTACGCATGATTTTTTTAAACTCTGACTAATAATCCTCGCTTTTCTGGAATTTCAAGATTACATGATCAACAATTTGTTATCTATATAATCAATTATTTGTAAATTTGTTCTTGCTTCTGAACATCTTTATATTGATGACGGCTAATTAGTCTTATTAGCTGTGCAGTAAGATTTCCTATTACTGTCTATCAACAACTCTGTCTGTATATATTAATTAAATGCTAGTGGGGACTCGATCCCATCATTTCAGATAGGACTTCCTTTTGAATATAAGTATCTTCTTTATGTCTGATTGATGATGGTAACAATGAATTACTGTCCTTGTCTTTCTGATGTGGACTTCCTTTTTAATATTGCGCCCTTTTGAAAAATTTTAACGGAAAAAAACTATTTCACAGGCAGATATATTATTTTGTAAATTTGTTTTGGTTCAGTTATTCTTTCCAGTAGCAGTTGTTTATAATCTCAAATTAATTACATATTGTAGCTTGTAGTTTATAGATTGTAGTTTATAGCAGAAGTTGTGAGTGTTTAGTAAAGATTGTAGCTTATAACTGAAATAAAAAAAAAATTAAAAATTATAGTAGAAATTATGGGTGTTTGAAAAAAATTATTGCTTATAGTTAAAATCAATAGCAAAAAGTTAAAAGTTAGTAGTAGAAACTTAGCCAAACACCATTTCTCTTTTTTTGGGCAAAAAAATGTACACTGTTGGAAATCTTCTCTGCCAATAAAGTGTAATCTTGTTCTTGATCCAAATACAACAGTGCAAATAGATCCGTATTACATGTACGTACTAGTAAATTGACTTGTGCCAAATATAATTTGATTTCAAAATCAACTTTGTACAACAATTAAGAGCGAAAAAACTATTAAGAGTAACAACTTATTGAGTAAATGTTTAAAAAGAGGGAGAAGCTGAAGTGGATCCCGAGGGTGAGAGAATAGAGACTAGGGGAGAGTACAAGAGGGAGGGGAAAAGAGGTGAGGTGGAAACAAAGAGGGAGAGAGAACAGGAAGAATATGAGAGGAGAGTGAGGGAGAGAGAAGAGAAGAGAGTGGTAAAATCCATAAAGAGGAGAGAGAAAAGCAAGCAGGAATTGAAACCGATCTCAATTCTTCACTCTTTATTTGCAATGATTTGGACAATTAAAACATAATTCCTCTCACATACATTTTAGAAGGGGGAGGTTTCGGGGAAAAAAAGGAGAAGAATTAAAGCAAGAGAGGGAGGAGAAAGAGTAGACAAATACAATTTTTATGAGAAATATATATTGACCGCAAAACTAGTATATTGACCATTAAAAAAAGTGACGCGTACAAGCTATCTTATTATATAAATATAAGTATATCGAGTGATACCGTAGTACTTCTTAAATTCATTATTCGCATACTCTTGTTTCGTTTCTCTTTGAAAAATATTTTATCATTTATTACCATTTTTAATCAAAACAGTTTTAAAAAAGGTTATGTAATTTAGTCTTACACATAGCATACTTACACCCAACTCATTGATGTTCAAAGATATTAACCACTAGATTTTTAGAAAATCAGAAGAAAATTCTATAAGATGGCTAAAAAACTTGCTATGCTCCATGTGATAGAGGTACAAGACAGATTGATATGGTGTAAAATAAGAGAAGGCAATTAAAAATGGACTTCTTCGGAAAAGATGGAAAAAGTAATGTTATTTGTGATAAAATGAAAGGGAAAACAATTTGCCAAACTTGTTCAATGTTGCATATGTAGACATAGAGAAATATTCATACATATACATATATACATTATAGTCATTAATACATACATTGTAAGTGGTGGAGGACCACTGAGAAAGTAGGAATGAAAAGGAAAAGATGGTTGCCATAAATTTTGAGGTGGTTGGTTGGCTAAGAGAGAGACTTTATTCTTGCAGACTTAAATGACAGAGAAAGCACCGAAGAAGGATAGTGTATTAAGCTTTCTTGGTTCTCAGACTTAAATGACAGAGAAAGCTACTTCATTGTACTCCATCAAGAAAGAAATGGTTAAATGCTACTGGTACACGAAGGAACATGAATTGTTGATTTTGCAAAATACTAATAATTTGGAACTAGCGAACAATTTCTGAAATATTATTTATCACCAAACATTGTCTTTTGCCATTACAGTAATATGTTCATAGAGAAATTGCCCTAAAAGCATCAGAATTACTAAAAAGATAATAATAACCCTATGGATAACAATAGGAAATCATAATAAAATAGCAACTTATTCTTAGAAACTTACTATTAATAAAACGAAAACAAAACGATATAGGAAATTGCCTAATCTAAAATCTTCCAAATCTTGGATGCATCAACACATTAAGCCAGTGGATAATATCTTGAATTGTGTGAGAGAGATAATATATTCCCCTCTCAAGTCGTATATATAACCGTGCATTTACTTGAAGCCCCATGACAGAGCACTTTGATGCTCTTGGAGAGACTGAAAAAAAAAGGTTTGAGGTGTCAAATTTTAGCATTCTTATATCATTTTGTTCCCTGCATATATTCCCCTTTTTTCTTGATCAAACTGTTTCTATTCTTTTTTATATCAAAAGAAATCATACTAGTCTCTTTTTAATCTTGAACAGACAAGAAGGCACTCATATCCAGGTAGAAATGCTAGAATTCATTACACCCTAATGTTGAGAGCGTTTGGCAAAGTTATTGGTAGTAGCTTTTTGCTTCTAATTTTTGCTATAAATTACAAGTTTTTTTAAATACTCACAACTTCTACTATAAGTTATAACAAATTTTTTTTAAATTTTAGTTACAAGTTGCAATTTATATCAAATATGCATAATTTTTGTTACAAATTAAAATTTATAAGCTACTAGTTTCAATAATACCAAACACCACCTTTGTCCAGTGCCCCTGTTGCTTAAACTGGGTAAAGCCAAACAAGACATTGTTCAGTAGCATTCTTTATATGCACCTGATCAATTTCCTGGGAAAGGATTGGTGAACCTAACTTGACAGGAAATCTTTAAACCATTTACTTGATGATATCTACTTAGAATTTAATATCAATCTTTGCTATGCCTTGAATTTAACTCTTATTGCTCAATAACTCACCCACTGGTTCCGACCCATTTTATTATGTTAGGTATTTTGGACGCACACTGTTATAGGATTTCCTATGTAAAGGGGTGTATCTGGCCTTTAGGGTTTACGAAGTGTTCAAGGTAGGATATTGCAAGTTTCTTGTATTCTCCCATTTATAGTGACTCTTCAGCCGATCTTCGCCTGTGAGCGTAAGCTTACAAGCCGAACTAAATGAATAATTTGTGTATTATGTGATTATTGTGTTGTTTATTCTCAATTTATTTGCTCCATAGCAACATATCTCACGCAATATATTCACTTCACCTGGGCCAGCCTTGAACATGAATGAAAAGCATTGATTACTTTTATAGATTCCCAACCAACATCACCTGCCTAGTCAGCCAACCATTATCTATAAGAAAGCAAGTTAAAGAAAAAGAAAAAGAGGAGAACAAGAAAAGAAAAAGAGGAGAACAAGAAAAGAAAAGGCAAGGAGAGTTTTTTTTTTTTTAAAAAGAAGAAAAAGGAATACCCATCATCTTCCTGTTTTTGTTTTGCTTTCCATCTAGGCCCCTTTGGCTACTTTAACACTCCCAGCTTCTCTCTCCGAGAAATATCTCTCCCCTGTATCTGCTCTTCTGGCTTTCACAATCCCTGGTTTCCTTCAAACCCATGTGCCATTATTTTCTGCATGTATACTTCTAATCATTAATCACTGTCAGTAACAGATCCTTCCTTCCTCCTCCTCCTCCCTGAAACAGAGGTCAGTCACTTTATATGCAATTCAGTTGTCACTTCATTTTTTTGGGGGAGGTTTAATTGGTAATGCCACAGTTACACTCTTACTGTACTTCAATTATGGTTTTCTAAATTACTTCGTAAAATCTTAGAACAGAATTCTTGGGGTTTCTGGTCTAGAAATCAGAAGGCCCTTGCAAGTTGCCTGAATAATGTCTCTCACCTTGTGAAATCTCATATTGTTCACCGAAAATCAGATTCCTAAGTAGAAAAGAAAGAAAAAGACGAACAAAGAAAGAAAGAAAGTTATAGTAATGCTATAAGTTGAATTGAAGTCTCCAAGTGATTCCTTAGCCATGGGGTCATTAGCCAACCCAAAGCCTTGGGTTCCATATATGAACACTAATGATTGTTCTCAAGGCTATTGTAGCTTCTACTGCCCACAGTGGTGCTACGTCGTCTTCCCCACTCCACCTCCCATAGAATTTTCCGGTGGCAATTCCGGCCCAAACTTTTCTCCTCTTGTTATTGCAATTATTGGCATCTTGGCAAGTGCTTTCCTTCTTGTTAGCTACTATGCTATAATCTCCAAGTACTGTGGGAACATGGGCTCATCAAGACGCAGAGAAACTCGCAACCCGAATGAGGAATCGGAAGAGAGTAGTGATCCATCGAACCATGAGCCCTGGCATGTTGGTACTACTGGTTTAGATGAGGCCCTGATCAAGTCCATTACAGTTTGTAAGTACAAGAAGGGAGATGGGTTGATCGAAGGGACCGATTGCTCGGTTTGTCTCGGCGAGTTTCAGGACGATGACAGACTGCGGCTGTTGCCGAAATGCAGTCATGCTTTCCATGTCACCTGCATTGATACATGGCTTAAATCCCATTCCAACTGCCCTCTCTGCCGAGCTAATGTAGTTTTTATTAACGATTCACCAATTCAGTTGCTTTATCCGGCAATAGAAGCTCCTCCGAACAATGAATCTTCTTCATCCGGCATCCATTCTGACGCCAACAATGGCAATGGCGAGAATGCGTCTGTTGCGGACGATATAGAAACGGCTCCAAGAGAAGTCTCGCAGAGTGATGCAGTTCCAAAGACCCAATTACGAGTTCTAAGTGAGTTGAGGAATTCTGAAGAGCAGGACGCTATAATTGAGATCAGAGATGAGGATGATCAAGATATCAGAAGATCAGCATCGATGGACTATTTGCGTCAGAGCAGGGTTTCGGTCGCCGATGTGCTGCGCCTGAAGCAGGATGGCGAGGAAGAGGGCCTTGGGTCGTCGAAACAGCAAGCAATAGAAATGAGCAAGACCAACCATAAAATGAAGAGATCATCTTCCAGTGGGAGATTTTCATTCTCTAGAGGCGGTAGAGGGCGAAACATAATAATGACGCCATTTTGATAAAAAAAAAACTTCTTTCGAAAGGGTCTGATGAAATTTAGTATCATGGACAAAATAGAGGGAGTGGTCTTCCATTAAAGTGATGATGGATTTCTCAACATCCTTGGTTCTGGTTTGGTTTAACTTAAAAGATTTTGTTTTTTTTTCTTCTTACGGCCTTCAGTACAATGTCTTTGGCTGATTATAAGCATCGAACGCATATTTAAATTTAAATTTCGTCGGTTCGTATCATTTTTCTTTCCCTTGTTAATATATTTTCATAAATTCACAATTCAATCAAACACGGTCCAATCTATGAGATATTAAGAAATACCGCACAAGGAGGAAGGACTAAAAATTCACACACTTTGCGTCTCCCACATTGGTCAACTTCAATGGATTGATTTTCCTAATAAGGAAGGAGAAACTGCGTCTTGAATAATTGCCGAGCTCGATAGCGAGAGCTTATGACCAAGTTGGGCATTAAATTGGTTGGTTTGTTTGTTTTGGGCCTTTGCATGGGCCTGGTCATTTTTTGATGGGTTAGTTTCTCTACTCCCTATCCCAACCCACCATGGGTAGGCAATTAACAGTAACTTTTTTACTACGAATTAAAACTAACTTTTAAGAAGAAGCTTTCAAATCAAAATCCATAGATCGTTGTTAGTTATATTTGACCCAACACATATTTATCTCCCGTACATAAGGCGGAGTAATACTGAAGGGATTACTCCTTGCAGCAAGAAATTATTTGTTTTGCAGTATATGGACACACAAGATTTTGTTTTCTTACAACAGAAAAATATCTGTTGGCAGGTTGAGAGCATAGCACGTCTTATGTTGAGAGTCTTTAATTAGATGATGTGGGATTATGTTTTTTTTATAGCTACAATACCATAATATAGTGTTTAGGAGGGGGATACAATTATTTTATACGCAATACTGGTGGTTCAACTATTTATTCATTTTGATTTTATTTCTGATCAAATATTTGATATGATTTGTTGTGCTACGAAAGCACTTATAGTTTTGTTCTCTCACACCGAAAAAAATCTATTGACGAGTTGAGAATATAACACATCTTATGAAGTGAGTTGAGAATGAAGTGAGTTGAGAACCCTTAAAGAACAATACATTCTAGTCTCGTCTATCCGGTCAAACATTTGATTAGACAAATTTAAATCTTTGGGCATATTTAGTTAAGGAACTAAATTAGTGGGATAAGAATTAGTGGAGACATAAGTCCTACCCCAAAATTTAATCTTGCCTTTGGTTACAAACTAATCATGGGAGACTATTTTTGAAAGTCACACGAGTATTACATGTTTTTTAGTCTGACATTTGGTTCGTCAATTTTAGTTTAGGAATTAAGATGAGTTATATAGAATATTATATGTGAGAATAAATTCAGGATAATTAATATCTAGGGGGCAAAATTGTAAGAATGATATTTTTTAGGACTATGTTTCTACTAAATGTAATTAGCAAATTAATTATGTTTTTCTAATTAATTATCCCACACTAATCAAATATATAAATAAGTTTATGATATATCTTCTGCTAATAATTTTATTCATAATCTCGTGAATATAAACTATGTATTCATAATCCTATTATGTTCTATCTTTTATCTAATCTTTTTATCCCTTTTATCTAATGATATACTATTGTATTTGTTAGGATGTAAACACTAATTTTCGAATGCAAACGAAAGCAAAATTATGCATAAAAAAATAAAAAATAATTAACACCGAAAATTTACGTGGTTCAACCCACACTGACCTACATCCACGAGTTAGAGTGAAAATATTTCAATAACGTCGAATGTGAAAGAGTACAACACTTGTATTTCTTCTCTCTACCAGTTAACCTCACAATTTTCTGTTTCGCGTTCTTTTCTCTATGGTTCCACTAGTGTCTTATTTATAGATACACTCATAGAAATCCTAAAGAATTCTAGTAAACTCATATTATTATAAATCATATACATAAAGAATTCTAGTGGACTCCTAATTTTACCTCAACTCAATTACATATAGACCAAAATAATACAATAAATATGGGTTCGGTAGAATATTAGACACAGCCTAGCAATCTCCACTTTGGATTGAATTCTACAAATCACCATAAAGATAATCAGCATTGATGTTGATTCTACCGTAGTCGTCGTCGATCTACTACACCCAAACAGCATGACTCGCACCCCTATACCGAGGTGCCCGCAACTTAACCTGGGTGCGCTACAAAGCTCACTACTTTGTAGAAGAACGTGGTCCCATCTCTCCTCCTTTGTGCATACAACCGGAGAGATCACCGCCACAAACCAAATCAAGAGCAAAAGAGACTTGCTTATGTCGAAGTGTACCTGTCCGTCACATCTGTTGTACTAGTTTCGTTGCTCGGAGCTTCCCTGTGAATATCTAACAACTGTTGCTCTCGCATCTTACCTGCATCTTGCACACCATCTAATTTGTTCGCCTGTGCACTTGTACTACCTCGTTGCTTCTCTGTACTCCTACGCCTATTCCATATGCTTTTTCGCAACAGTTGTTCACCCTGATCCCTTTTACACTTTTTCCGTGTATGTCGTCTACCTATACTACTCATCTGATGTCGGGCAATAGCTCCACTTGTCACAACATTCCATATGAGCCTGTATAGGTTGCAGATTGTTAATCATCTGTCCCTACAGTACATCCTTATTTCTCTTTGAAACCCAAAGAACTCCACCTCCAGATGAGAACCCGCAACCTCTCAAATTCAGCATCCCCAGAGAAATCAAATTCTTTCTTAGATTCAGCACATGTCTAACCCCAGTCAAGATCAAAACGGTCCCATCAAGTCTGCAAAATCGCGCTGTCCCTATACCGACAACTCTGCTCGCTGCATTGTTTGCCATCCTAACAGTACCCCCATCGCATGATTGATACGTATCAAAATACTCTCTAACTGCACACATGTGTAACGAATATCCATAATCTAATATCCAATCTGATTTTTTTGTACCTAAAGTAATGTGAGCACTTCTGATTCTTCGTAATTGGAGCCTTCTATAACTATTGTCTCTGATGATTGTTCTTTTTTTTTGTCTACCTTGTACTTCAGACAATTACTCTTCAGATGACATTTCTTGTCATAATAGTAGCACTTACCTTTGTAACCTCTTGACTTGGAACCACCTTTTTTCTTGGACCCCTCCTGCCTCATTGTCGCCTTACTTCTGACTTTCCCATTGCCTGATGCAACTATGATACCCGCTCACTATGATCTTTCACTCTCACTCCTCTTCAGCATCTCATGAGAAATGAGAGCAGCAATAACCTCATCTAACCCAAGGGTATCTTTTTCAAATATTAGTGTAGTCCTCAGATGCTCGTATGATGAAGGCAATAAAACCAACAAGAGAATTGCTTTATCCTCATCTTCGATTTTGCGCCGATAGAATTCAATTTCGTTAGTATCCTGTTGAACTCGTCCAAGTGCTCCATAAAGTTCACTTCTTTTGCCATCTAAAATGTATATAACTGTTTCTTTAAAGACAATCGAATCGCCAATATGTTGGACTTGTACCTGCTGTCTAGCTTAGTACAGAGTTTCGTCGGATCGCTTTCGTTGATGACTTCCCGAAGAGTGCTATTATCGAGATACAACTTAATCGTGCTATTTGTCAAGTCCCGTATTTCTTCCCACTTGACATCCTTCATCGTTTCTGATTTTTTTAACTTCTTCCTGAAAGTCTTGATCAGTTATTCGCGCGTCAAAATGTTCTTCACCTTTTGCTGTCATAAGGTGAAGTCGTTGTGGCATTTGAAAGGTTTAATCACGAAACTCAAACTCTTTAACGCTATTAAATTTGTGTCTGACAATCCTCACGATTTGAACACGTTGCAATGGCAGATATGTGCAATCCTTGTTCCACGCAGTCTAAATCAACTCTGATTATACCTAATCGCTCCTGATTGTACTCGATCACACCCGATCAATCCTAATCTAAGCCGATCTGTTCAATCCAATCAAACGGTGGAAAAACTAAAAAAACTGACCATACTGATGAATCCACAATGCTGAAAAACCTTAGAAGACACATTTTTATTTAATTATTTTATTATATATACGATTCGATATGGCAAAACAATTATAAACTGTCGATTTCAAAACTTTTCTTGCCACACATGATAAAAACCCTTTAAAGATCAATTCAAATCCCAAAACAGGGACCAATAACTTTAATGAATATCTCTATTTCTGTGGAATAAAAATCCTACTTGGAGTAAGACTTAACAGTTCATTAAAAATTTGTCCCTTTGTTTCGAAATAACACTCTTACTTGATGGAAAAACAAACAGCTTCGTTGCCTTTACTAATCAAACAGTGTCATTGCATTTACCAAAAAAAATCAGATTCTGCAACTCTTTTCCTTTGTTTTTTTGTGCCAAAATAAATAATTTTTGATTATATGATACGAAATCAAAAATCGTACTTTGCTCCGATTATTCACCACGGCTTCAAATCATTTACTGTCGGCTTTGATACAACTTATTGAGATTTGAACACCAATACCCGAACGTAAACGGAAGCAAAATCACAAACAAAAAAATAAAAAATAATTAACACCGAAGATTTATGTAGTTCGGTCTACACCGGCCTACATCCACGAGCAATATATAATATTTTACAAACGTCGAATGTGAAAAAGTACAACACATGTTTTCTTTCTCTCTACTAACTAATCTCACAATTTTATCTCACGATCTTTTTCTTACGGTTCCACTAATGTCCTATTTATAGGTACACATAAAAATCCTAAAAATTTTTAATAAGCTCGTATTATTATAAGCTCTATACATAAAGAATTCTAATTTTACCCAAACTCAATTACATATAAATCAAAATAATATAATAAATATGGGTCCGATAAAATATTAGACACAGCATAACAGTATTGGACAAAAATATGAGTGGTAGATTTATAATAAATCAATGAAATAATGATATGTAAAATGGTAAACAAAAAGTAATAAACTAAAATAATTATTATATCATTATTTATTTGAAATCACAAACTGCTACTAATAAATTTTAACCTATGTTTGGATTAAATTTTTTGCTTAAAAGTCTAAAAAAAGCATATTTATTTGGTTTCAACTGTTTTTTTAATGTATTTTTACATTTATTTTTTTACAAAAAAAAGTTAAAAATTTAAAAAATTAATAAAAAAAACTAGTCCAAATATAGGCTTAGTGATTTATACTTATTATTATTCTTTTATTTATTATTTATTATATAATGTGGTGGAACTATTATATTTATGAGGAAAAAATCCAACTATATTTAAAAATTAATAAAGATATGGTGACCATCTTATTATACAAAATTTTATTTATTAAATAATTTTTCACTACTGCATTGGAAAATTATTATATTAAATAATTATTCATCCTAATACTACTAATCTCAAGACACTTTATCACCGTTAGCATCAAACTCGTTCTATGCACGGGTGGTATTTTTTTTAAAAAAATTTAAAAATATTATTATATTAAAATAAGAATAATTATTGCATTACCTGTTAATTAAATTAAAATTGGGTGAAAATCACTAAAAGGTGAAGTAATGAATTCAACATTTGGATTTGTGAAAAAATCAAAAAGACACATCATAAAATCAATGGTTCATTCTATTTTATTTCTATTTTTTGAAGAACGTCGTTAATAATTATGACTTTGAGTGATGAGATAATTTGTAGTGAAAAAAAAATTGAGATTATTTTTGGAACATATTTTTTAAAAAATAAATAAAGTTTGAGCAGTTTATTTTTTTTAATTTTTTTGATTTTAATTTTTCAAAATATTCAAAAAATAGCAATTATTTTTGTCTAACCTACTTAGTTGGCTAATGCCACATTATTGGCTTAAAGATTTGTTCGTTG
>JAOTRH010203674.1:0-11141 GCA_034768845.1 Heliamphora exappendiculata | reverse complement strand
TCATTTCTAATATTGTTTAAAATAATAAAACATCTAGGTCACCCAACAAGTAGCACTTTTACTTTAATATTTAGCTGTCACTATGCTTCAACCAGATTGGTAATGGGTCAATTTTCCACTTCTCCTATGAGATAGATATCTTTGGTGTTGGATGCCTTTTCTTGGGCTCCACAAAGCCATTTAGTATTATGCACTGACAAATGGTTGTACAAACAGTTTTTCTTCTCCTTCACTTTTTGCTCATGATAATGAAGAACTTTTCTTTTCTTTTTAGGGAATGTTTTTGATCTGCTGGTTATCTTTTTGTTTTTTCTCTTTTTATTGAAGAAAAGAGGGAGAAAGAGGAGGGGGGGTGGTTCATGTTAATGTGACAAAAGAATTAACGCCTTCATAATTTTGGAGAGGTTGAAGCATATATCAATTACAAACAAATTCGAGGAGAGCAACATTCTTCAAGATGTCGACCCTCGTTTAATAAGATTATGAGGTGCAAATTAGCTCCCCTATGGCAAAACCTGATTCAGATCTCAGTATTTAAGAAGTAATCATCTGGGAAGTCCTTCGATGCTCTGCTTCATGGCATGTGCTTATGTCATGCATTCAGCGCATGATTGTATGATTTGCTGCCTTTTCTGTAGTATCTACTAGCAGGAGAGTCTTACAGGTCCATAACTGACTAGGCTGTCATTGGTAAGTCCTATGCTTATAGCAATAAGAAACAAATACTAAATCTCAAGTAGGCCCTCCCATACAAGCACTACCAGGAATGGATAATCTTGCCTTGCACGATAAATTTCAAAGCTGGGGTAGGGAGAGGATTGGGGTACCCATCTAATTTGCTTAGATTAGACATGGGAAAATTTTTATTCTGCATCTTTGGTTTATTACCATGAAATATGATCTTTTAAGACGAGCATCCCATTGAATGATACATGAGTGGTTTGGGCCCATTTCATGGCCCCAGTCCCACAGAACCACTAGTGACAGTTGATGGCAATGACAAGGCAATTAGAATGTAAATAAACACCACAGTAGAAAAGTTGGGAACTTAAACGTATTCATTGAACTGGTAAACTTCATTGTTGAAATCCTAAACAATATGCTACGTTCAGCTGGTCGAAGAGAAAAAAGTGAATTTGCTGAGTTTGTCCTTCATAATATGTCACTTGGAACCTTGCAGTTTTTTGATGAATTTAAGCAATCATATATTATTTCTCTGTTGCGCACATTATTAGAGTGAAGATGATGAAAAGTTGTAAGTTCCAAGGCTAATGAAAAAGAATGAACTAAGCGTAGTATTTGTGCTTGCTTGTATGTCAGTAGCAAGCGATATTATTATCATTGCCCGAAGCCACCCGCCGAAAGCTATTGATACTAATCAGTGGATAGATCTGATTGAGAAGAAGTAGAACAATGAGAAATTTAACGTAAGTTAAAGATATTTATGTCTTTTTTATTGTTTATTGTTAACTTATGTTAACTAAATGATATCTTCTTGTTTTCCTATCGATATTTATTACTTATAGAAATAATCAGAAGTTAACACCGCAAATAGGGCTCAAATGAAAAATAAACACAGATGTAGTTCAAAATCAATTCCAGTCATTGTTGAAAGTACGGTACGTTTTCTTAAATTATTTATATTGAAGACATTAACAAAAATGTCAATTAAGCTTTTTATTTAAGATGGAATAATTAATATCTTAGGCACAATCTAATGGGGGTCAATTACCCGACTTATCGGAGATATACAAGTCAACCCACTTCAATCAAAGCACTTAGGAGTGGATTTTACCAGAATTCCAGAATAATTATGTAAACATCTTATGCATTATCTAAGTTTGTTAAATTGCACATATTATGCATTCCTAATGTAAGTTTTTTGAAACTTGTAGGAGAAAATAATACAAATTCAGGCAGAATATTGCTCTCAACTTGGTGCTATATCATTGAGCCCAGAAGAGCTGTCAAGAAATGTGCTCAAGCCAAGGTCGAGCTACGTGAAAGGACTTGGCTTGAGCCCTTCCTCTTTTTATAGGAATACTACTACATCTACCAAGAATAATGAATATGTGAGGCATCTTGAGATGCAGATAGTAGAGTTTCAACAAGCGAATAAGCGACATGAGGAGATGATAACGAGTATCATAGAATTTTTGAAGGGTCAAGGATTTTATGGTCATTTTGGGAGTGGAGATTATTCATCTACTAGTGGAGAGACTCTAACTGGTTAGTTGTTTTATATACCTAATTTTGCATAATAATTATTTTTGTAAGTTACTATTAAACATGTTATAACTGTCTAACATAAATGAAACAATAACAAAGTTGTTAACTCATAGCACATGCACGAAAAGGTTGCAGGCACGAGCGTCAACACCTCCATAGGTACTAAGATGTAAATATAAAGAAGTGTGCAATGAACTACTTATTGTAGTGTAATTCCATTAATATAATAAATTAACCAATAAATATTGAACATGGACATCTAATTTGAGTTTGTGGTGCAAATCTTTCTCTTACTTATATTTGATTATAAAGTTAAAATATTTAATTTTATAAATATGATTTGTTAGGATTTGACTTGGTTCTTCTATTGTATTTGTAAATTGGAGATGCATTGAGTTGGTAGGAATCATTATGGACAAAATATATTGATTTTGAGATTTGGTAACTTTTGTTTTATTTTATCCGACATTGGTATGAATTTGGAGATTATTGGATATGCATGAAGTTTGTGGAGATAATTTTGGACAAAAACATATATTGATTTTGAGATTTGGTAGCTTTTGTTTTTGAGATTTGGTAGCTTTTATTTTATTTTATCGGATATTGATATGGATTTGTATTTATTTTCAGTTGGTTGTAGTGTTGGATGTACTCTAATTGGTTTTGGTAGACATGCTTTGTTTTTTATTATATAATGGTCAGGTTGGATTATTTATATTTACATTTCTAGATATTGTTGAATGGTTAATTTAGATATATTATTAATTGAATATGTAGTTTTATGAATGTACAAATTTGAAAATGGTTAAACAGGTACGAAGATTTTTAAAAAGTATTTTTCACAACGAAATAAACCACAAATGAAAGTTTTTAGCGACAAAATTAATAGCTTATTTTGTTCTCAAAAAATATTTTTTAACTACAACTTGTATTATTTGCGATGGTGTTTTTCATTGTCAAAAATAATTTTTTGCAACAAAAAATGTATTTTTGTTGCAAATTATAACCTTTTATGACGTAAAATATTCGTTGTCAAAATTTTGCGACAACGATCTTTCGTCGTTAATATTACATTACAAGACGAATTATTTCGTTGTCTTACGTTTCTAATTCGAAACGATGAAAATTATTCGTCGTTGATATTTTTTAACGGCGAATTCTGTACATAGCCGACAAATTTCTTTTTAAATACGCGACGAATATTTTCGTCGCTATGTTTTTAATTGGGCGACAATAATAATTTTGTCGCGAATAGAAATTTTCGACGAGGGTACGGCGACAAAATGAGCGATGAAATGTTTTTGTCTCCATTAGTTTTAGCGACAAAATTACCACTTTGGGAGAAATTGATTTTGTCTTTAAAGTACCAATTTCTTGTAGTGTACTTTTTAATGAGAAGATGGCTCAGCTATAGGTGACTGATCAAGATTGCTTAATGATGGATTTCAGTGCACCAACCGATTGTACCAAGCTCATTGTTGATTCAGCTGCAAAAGAGGTGAAAAATTAGACCATTGAGTTTTCTGATGTACACATTGTCTGTTCTGAGTCCAAATTTGAGTCTGAGTCTGTGGTTGAGGGCACATCTGTTTGTGTACCAACCCCTGTTTATGCTGTGGAGTTTGTAATTTTCTCTGCTTTTGCTTTTAATGAAATGAACGAAATTTTCAGTTACTTTGCTTTGTTTAATTTATTTCATACATTTTTCGACGATTTTGAATTCGGCGGGAATATCTCCGAATAAATAAAATTTTTAATAAAAAGAGATGAAAAAATGCATGCCCAACCTATAATTGAAGAAATTTTGTCAATAAATTTGGGTAATGAAAATAATCCTCAGAATGTTCAAATTGGTTATTCTTTATCCTTACTTGAACAAGAACAATTAATAATTTTGTTAAAAGAATTCAAAGATGTATTCGCATGGTCTTACGAGAATATGCTTGAATTGATCCTGACATAATCCAACACCATATCCCTGTATATCTCGGTGCTAAACCGGTCAAACAAAAATTAAGACGGATCCGGCCAGAATGGGCTCTAAAGATCAAAGAAGAAGTCTCCAAATAGATCAATGTACGATTCCTCATGGTAACTAAGTATCCAAAATGGGTAGCCAACATCGTGCTGGTTTTAAAGAAGGACGGACGTATCCGAGTCTGCGTGGATTTTCGGGACCTCAACAAGGCTAGCCCGAAGGATGATTTTTTACTACCACACATCGACATCTTAGTAGACAATACAGCAGGGCACGCCTTGCTGTCATTCATGGATGGCTTCTCCGGGTACAACCAGATTCTCATCGATCCCGAGGACATGGAAAAGACGGTATTCACTACACCTTGGGGGCACCTATTGTTATTGTGTAATGCCGTTTGGCTTGAAGAATACAGGGGCAACCTATCAGAGGGCTGCCACTACTTTACTGCATGACATGATACATATATAAGGAGGTCGAGGTGTACGTGGACGATAGATAGTCAAGTCAAAGGATCGGGATGATCACATCATAGCACTACGGAAGTTCTTTGAAAGGATTCGAAAATATAAGATGCGACTTAATCTACAGAAATGTGCCTTTAGAGTTACTGCCGGAAAGATGCTTGGGTTTATGATCACGCAACGAGGCATTGAAGTCGATCCTTCAAAGATTAAAGTAATTTTGAAAATGCCTCCTCCAAGGACCGAGCGAGAAGTCAGGGGCTTTTTGAGTAAGATACAGTTTATCAATCGATTCATCGCAAAATTGACAACTACCTGTGAGCCCCTCTTTTGTCTGCTAAAGAAATGAGTCAAGTTTGAATGGGATAAAAAATGTCAAGACGCCTTTGATACCGTACGATAGTATCTGCAAAATCCACCTATTCTAGCTCCTCCCGAACTTGATAGGCCACTGATTCTCTATCTGTCAGTGACTGACTCGGCTATAGGATGTATGCTGGCGCAAGAGGGTGAAATTAGAATTGAAAAGGCTGTCTACTACTTAAGCAAGAAGATGACGGGATCAGAAATACGATACACACCACTGGAAAAGACATATTGGGCCTTAGTTTGGGCTTCCCGAAAACTAAGACATTACATGAAAAGCCAGCATTGACAGGAAGGCTGGCCCAATGGTTGCTGTTGTTATCTGAGTTTGATCTTCAATATGTCACCCGAAAGTCAGCCAAGGGCAGAGCAGTGGCAGAATTCCTAGCCAATCAACCAGTTAAGGGAGGTGAAGACACAAAGTTCCAGTTTTCTGATGAACAACTGATGAAAGTTGGGGATGGCAAGTGGACTCTATATTTTGATGGCGCATCTAATCAGTATGACTATGGAATAGGAGTCCTTGTCACTTCTGATAAATCACACGTTCCATTATCTTTGAAGCTAAATTTTGAAGTTACCAATAATCAGGCTGAGTATGAAGCATGTTTAGCTAGATTGGAGGCAGCCTTGGAATTAGGGGCAAAAATGCTGAAAGTCATCGGAGATTCAACACTGGTGGTTTCGCAAGCGAGAGGAGAACGGAAGGCCAGGGACTTAACCTTGATTCTCTATCATCAAGAGATAGAGAAACTGATACCGTGTTTTGAATTAGTGATATTTACCATGTGCCAAGATTGAGAACAAGTTCTCCAACGCACTGGCCACCTTAGCATTCATGATTGACATACCATTTGGGGTTTGAATGAAGCCTTTGATAATCGAACAGAAAAGAAAGCCGGCATACGAGGTGACAACCGCAATCGAGGAAAGCACTGGCTACCTTCCATGGTATTCTGATATTCAGAATTTCATAGAGAAAGGAGAATACCTAAAGTTTGCTAGCAAAAGGACAAAAGGGCGATACGATAATTATCCGCGCAGTTTGTCATTTGCGGTGATAAACTATACAAACAAGGGTATTCTGTGGTCAACAAGCTGTGTGTAAACACTGAAGAAGGCCAAGCATTGATGAAAGAGATCCACGCAAGAGTTTATAGGCCACACATGAGTAGAAACATGTTAGCCAAGAAGATCCTGTTATAAGGGTACTTTTGGATGACAATGGAGACAAATTGCATATAGTTCGTGCGGAGGTGCCACAAATGTCAGAATCACGCAAATCTCATGCATGTTCCCCCATCTCAGTTATATAACCTGACATCACCATAGCCTTTCTCAGTATGGGGCATTAATGTGATCAGTAAGGTAACACTAAAGGCATCAAATGGGCACGAGTTCATCTTAGTGGCCATTGACTACTTTACCAAGTGGGTAGAAGTAGCCTCCTACTCGGTATTGAAAGCCTCTCATGTTGCTAAATTCATCAAGCAAAACATCATTTGCCGGTTCGGGGTTCCCCATGAGGTCATCTCAAATAATGGCTCGTATTTTCAAGGAGATGTCTTGGATCTTTTCGAAGAATACCGGATAGTGGCCCACAAGTCCTCACCATATTAGCTACAAACCAATGGAGCAGTTGAGGCAGCAAACAAGAACATCAAGAAAATTTTGTAAAAAATAATCAACTCACATAAGGATTGGCCGGAGCATCTACCATTTTCACTTTGGGGATACCGAATGTCGATCAGAACTTCAACAGGAACTACACCATACTCTTTAGTGTACGGGATGGAAGCTGTACTTCCCATTGAGGTGGAAATCCCTTCACTAAGAGTGGTGGTCGAAGCCAGTATTTCAGAAGCAGAATGGCAAAGGAACCTAATGGAAGAGTTGCTCTTATTTGATGAAAGAAGGCTGCAGGCCATGTTCTATGTACAAGGATATCAAAGGAGGATAGCTCGAGCGTTCAATAAAAAAGTCAAGACTCGGGATCTCAGAGAATGGGATTTGGTCCTTAAGGAAATCAGAGCTCCTATTTTTGACTCAAGAGAAAAATTCAAGCCAAACTGGTCCAGACCGTTTCTCATCAAGACCATCATGACCGGTGGTGCAGTCATTATTATGGATTTGGATGGTAATGTGTTCTCCACTCCAGTAAATCTCGATCAACTCAAAAAGTACTATCCTTGAGATAAAAATAAGAAGAAAATAAAAGCTCGTTGAGTTGAAAACTAAAACGCAACTCAAGCAAAAGTTAGTGTAGCCTATAAGGCTAAAAACTCAAAAGGGCGATCTTGACAAAAGTTAGGGTATTACAAAAGGAGAGTGTCAATACCTGAGTAAAAATCAAGCCCGAACTACGTTAAGGCCTGATTCCATCTTTTTGGATACGTAGGCAGCTTCTTCTAAGAAGTCCGACCACATTCTTTGTTTTGAACCATTTTTGAATCTAAGTAACACCAGTACAAATTTATTTTTGAATTTTGATAATAAAGTCATTGAAAAATTTTGTATAAATTTGAACCATCTTAAACATAAAAGCGAAAGTTTTCATTACTTTGATCAAAGTTACAAGGTTTTTGAAAATAAAGGGGGGGCACGTAAGTTCCAAACTCTACAAACAAAAAAGAGAAAGCTATGAAATTTTCAAAACAAAGCAGAGGTTCTCAAATCCTTCTCCTCTTTTCCGCTTGTTTCCCCTCTTCTTTATCTTTTTTCTCCTGATCCTACATCAGCCACGTCTTGTATTCATCAGAAAGATCGGGACACTTCAACTCTTGCATCTCCATACGTGAACGAGAAGGCCAAGCATCCTGATACAGTGCTAGAAATGGAGGCCGCACCGCAGATGAGAATATACGACCTTGGATACTGGGAAAGATGATCTAATTGCGACCGAATTGCCGCATAATTCGATGGGGGTAATAGAAAGTAGTTTGGCATAGACCGACTAGCAGAACACCCGGATGATCCATAGTAGTTAGAGTTGTGGCAGGAATCCTCCACCAAGGGCACTGCCAGGTAATATCTGGGCCAGTCCAAGAAGAAAGGTACTGTCGCCAGGCTGCCTTGGTGTCGCATATCTGATAACAAGGACGATACAGAAAGGCTGAGGAACTGTGTCTATCAGTAGGTGGTTTCTGCACAAGATTTACCTTCTCCATCAACTAGATCTGCAGCAAAAGTTAAAATAGTAAAAAGAGAAGCCTTGCAGTATGACAAAAGTCTGATAAAGGGGAGAAGTTTTAAGCTTACCTGAAGAAGTAAGAGGCTGCCAGCAAAAGTAGTGGTCTCACCACGATGAACAGCATCTAAACCCAGCAGTGTCTCGGCCAAGACAAGTGGTATAAAATCCTTCCCCATCCACATCTGACCGACAATGTCAATCAATGCACAGCTAACCCGCCTATCAGAAGGGACAAAAAGCTTCTGGGTAAGAAGACAGAAACAAAGTGCATAGCGTCGCCGCAGCTAAAAGTCGAGGTCACTAAGGTCACCGGTAGGACGGAATCTATCAATGATACAATGTATGTCGAGGCAGTCATCCCATGTCAGAAGAGAGGCCTTCATCCTAGATAGACCACAAAGCTATATCACCTGCTGTCGAGTCAAGAGAAAAAAAGTGGGAACAGCAACGGAGCTTCGTGGGGCCAAATCCAAAATAGTACCGAACTCCTCCATAGTCGGGCATAGCTCTTCAAGGCCGAATCGAAAGACGTGAGACTGCGGATCCCACAGTTGTGCAACAGCTAACAGTAAAGGTCTGTTAATCTTCACGGTCCTCAGTGAGAAAAGGGCATTGAAGCCGAAAGAGGCAAAGTTTAAACGTTCAATATGAGAGAATGCCTCAATCCATGCAGAAAGAGGAGAAGCCATCTGAGTCGGAATAACAAAAAATGGGGCCTTCAGGGCTGTATTTATAAGGTAAGAAAAGGCGAGAAATCAAAATTTTTGCAAAAGGCACGTTTAAAGTGGTGATCACCACCTTGAAGTGGGCGACCACCAACTCTGAAAAGCATAGTACAGTGACATTAGCCTTTTAACCAGGCGACCACCAGGTTAAAAATAGCAACCGCGTTGTTAGTCTCCTTGTAAGTGGCGATCGCCATGTTGTATTATGGCGATCGCCATATTTGAGCACGACGGGTGTGTGTCAGTTTGCAGTTTGTATGATCTGTATAAGTTGTGGCATTTGAACTATGCATCCAAGGCAGTTTGAGCAGCAAATAAAGAAAAGTCATGCAACAGATAAGTATGTGGAGTAATAAATGGCACGAAGGCCCAAAATACATTAGAATGTATCAAATTGTAATCGGGGCACCCAGGCCCAATAAAACAGCAAACTGGAGCACACAGGCCCATGAAGCAGGTAAATGTGTAAAAATGTGTCAAACTGGGGCACGCATGCCCATCAAAATAAATGTAGCAGTAGATAAATAAAACTAGGGAATGGGAGGGGGAGCTCTCTCTCTCAAGTATGCCTGGGGCGGACTCGGCGGGAGGAAGGGCCGGCCTCCTCCGAGCTATCATCCTCGAAGAGTCTGCCAAAGTCATCGCCATCATCACTGCTAGAGGAAGAGACAACTTTGGACCAGTTCCGAGCAGATGAGATTGATCCTCTAGAACGAGCCCGAGAAGATGTCCAGGAACCACGACCTGGAACTGGGGCTGGAGCTGGAGCTGGAGGCTTAATCGGAGCCTGTGGCGGCACTATACCGGTAGCTGGAACTGGAGGCTGTCAAGAGAGAAGTAAGACTTAGAACAGAATAAAGACAAAAAATGCATAAAAGAGCACGCAAGCTACTCACAACGACTATTGGCGTGAAAGCAATGCCGGCAGCTCGCATTGAGGCATCCATCTGCCGGGCTAGTACCCTCAAGCCAGTGACCATCAGCATCGTATGGTCTAACCAAGCCTGATTGACCCACAAAAGTGAACAGTTCAGGAAAACTAGAAGGATAAAAAAGAACAAGTGACTAAAGGAAAGGTAGAAGACTAACCTGGCTGATGTTAGCCTTAAACTCTAACGCTGGCGGAACATGGACTAGTAGAGAAAAAGGGAAGTTGTACGCTATTGCCTGTACATCCTATGGAATCTCTAGGCCCCGCATCCCGCCAACAACATCACCAGCAGCAGCCCCCACTCCAGCATCAGCAACTGCACCAACACCAGCTCCCTCGTCCTTGAGCATCTGTCTCCTCTTGCCACCAGGGGCAGCCAGACCAGGACCTAGTGGTCCTAACATATGGGCCCGGGCCTAGGTTGTGTAGTCCCCCTTTGGTACCAGCAGCTCTGCAGCATGCGTCCCTACCAGCTCCAAAAGAAGATCTACTCGACTCAGGTGATCAGTCCGGCGCATACAGGCTGGGGGAACCATTAGAATCTGGAAGTGATCCAGGCCAAGTGACTGGCGAATCACTCGCTCTCCTAGATAGTACTCTTGTCTAAACAGACCCTCCAGCAGGATCCGTCTCGAAGCAAGATCCCGACTGCGCATTAGATCTGCGTCGGCCTGATCCTTTACTCCCTGCCAGACGCCCCAATGGACCTGTAGCAATTCAAAATATAGTACAATGCAATAAATAGTGAGCAGTAAACACAGTGCAGTACGACCGTTAGTATACAAAAACAGTGATTAGTGTACAGAGCAGGAAATAACAGAAATAGTATAGTACAGTGAACAGTATGATACAGAGAGCAGTAAGAATGATACCTGATTGGGAGTCAGTCTGTCCAGTGAAACCCGAAATCGATTAATATCCTTCCCCCCAGCCTTTTTCCCCTTAAGCCCTCAGGACCACCGGGCTGCACGGGGAATGACTGAAGGGTCCACTGAGGAGTTCGCCGAGACGTGAAGTCCGAGGACTCATAGGTCCACAACTGAAAAGAAGAAGATGTCAGCAAGCAGATAATAACAGATAACAAAAATTAAGGGAGGACTGCAGAAACTAAACTATACCTCCCAGACCCTCCAGTATCCCCCGATGCTGAACTCCTGGGGGAACCGGGTTAAAGTCCACATGAAGCTGTAGAGTGTAGCTTAAGCGGCTCCTCCCCAGTCATAAGTAGCAACCCAGTCCAGACGAGCCAGGACGCCCA